>LTAE01002009.1:0-16091 GCA_001647135.1 Pontederia paniculata | reverse complement strand
GATATATATATATATATATATATATATATATATCTCGTTATACATCTTTTATCTCGAGCCCATTCAAAATTTCAACCTAGCACGGCATGGGGCCCGATATTCTGAGCCCATCTGAGACGGCACGACAAAGCCCATTTTTTTTTAATTCGTGGTAGATGCATGGCCAATTTTCTTTTTTTTTTGAACGGTGGCCCGATCCATTTGGATGCATGGTTGAACACTACCCCATGACATGCATATATAAAAGAAAATATAATGGGAGTTGAACTCAAAATCTCAAGATGTTTATGTAAATTACTTAACCACTAAAGTAATAAGATAATTATGTTATTTTGTTATCATTTTTTTTATTTATTGACTGCAGTTACTAATACTTTAATATATATATATATATATATATATATATATATATATGATTTCCAAAGGTCATATAAGTTTTTTTATAACAAAATAAATATTAGTAATTCGTAAGGTGACAATGAAGCCGTCAATGTCATCCGTGAACATACCCCACCACCATATATTATATAAAATATTATATCATTATATATAATAATTAAACACTTATTTATCAATTTCTTAATTAAACTTTTAAATAGTAATTGTTATCTGCTAATCACTATATATTGGTTGATCCGCTATCTGTCATTATAACTGCTATCCGCTTATAGCTTATCAACCGTTTAATTTGCCAAACATAGTCATAATATAACTCAAAAGATGAATTTACTTATTCAAACACACACAAACACACAGATATATATATTGTTATACTTCTTTTATCTCGAATATTAAGTTTTTTTTTAAAGCCTCATTGGACGCCCTGGTATCTAATCCAATTTAAACAGTTGAATTTAATATTTTATGCAAACTATGCATTCAATCATTAAAGCTTAAAATCTAGGACATAGATATCAAATTTGACCACTAAGCACATTATTTATACACATATTTAAGATATAAAGGAGGTTAATGGGACTTGAACACAAGAAAGTAAACGAAAAAGTAAAAGCAGAAACGAATGCAACTCATAGTCTTTCTAATATATAAACAAATTATTTGACATTAACGTACATATTTATTTGACTAGATGTAACTCCCCATTTTTATAAAATAGGCCCATTAGTTTAAGTGGCCCAAAACCTCACTTAAGTGAGTAGTGCCCTAGGTATAAATGCTAAACCAATCATTTTTTTCTCATTTTCCTCACTTCTCACTCTGTCTCTTCCTCTCCTCTCTCCATAACACCTCAAGAACTAGGGTTTTAAGGGAGCTCTCCACCATTGTTGCAACTCAAAGGAATTTGGAGGAGGGCAAGAGGCACAAGAGCAAGAGAAGAACACATCAAGTGAGGGAGAAGGATGACCTAGGAACTAAAGAGGAAGGAGAAGGTAAAAGGGGGAAGAACCTAAGCTAAGGTATTTAAAGGGGATCCAATCCCTCATGTTTCACCTCATCCTATAGATTTGGATGTATAAGAACACCATGTTCTTAGAGTTAAAGATGATGAGATGACATGTTAGGAGTATGCATATTAGGTGTTTGATCTTATGCCTAAATGACTAAATTCTATGTGTTTGGTGTGAGTTGAACCAAATGACGAATGTCATGCATCCTTTATGTTAATGTGTTGTATATTTATATCTCTTTTATGTTCTTTCATACTATGTAACACTAGATTTCACCATGAAAATGAACTACAAACCCTAGGAAGAAGAACATAGCCCTTTATGATGCCCTATCTCATATTTTGTCATTATGTGCCAAATGATGTATGTTATGAAATCCTAATGTTCTTGAGTTTGTTTACAATATCTTTATATGATATTCATATGTTCTAAACTTAAAGGTCAACTTGATGAAGGGTGATTCTCATATGTATGAACCTCAACGAAACCCTAGTTTTCATGTTCCCAAACTTTCCACTTAGTATACTCCCAATTATGCATTGAGAACCCTAGAATGCAGAACTTTACATATGGATGAACTTCCTAGAGGAGGATAGGGTTATAGGTTTGATAAGGGTGAAATTAGGGTTGGATTGAAGTGAAAAAGAAAGAAAACGACTCTTAAGACAATTGTCACGGGCAGTGATGGGATGTCACGGGCCGTGACATGAACTGACCCCGGAATCAACACCCCGTCATGGTCGTGATATGGATGTCACAGGCCATAGGAGGTTCACAGGCCGTAACCCGAAGATACCCCATGTAACACCCTCGGTCATGGTCGTGATGGAATATCACGGGCCGTGACATGAGGAGACCATGACAAACCATTTTGGTCACGACCGTGATGGAATATCACGGGTCGTGACACGAGGAGACCGTGATAGTCCATTTCGGTCACGGCCGTGATGGAATATCACGTGTTGTGACTCAAAGAGATCGTGACGCACCGCCTCGATCACGTTCGTGACGGTGTATCATGAGTCGTGACAATGATGTAATGACCCGTTACACTAGGTCTCACGATCGTGATGGACTCCTCACGGGCCGTGATGACTTGTAAGGTATGTTTAAGCTATTTAAACCCTATTTTTATAGATGCTTACTATGATGCTAACTTTCTAATAACTGGTCAAATCATTTGTATGCTATGCTTTATGCTTTTGTAAGGTGGTAAACCATGTTTGATAACTTCTTTGCACATATACCTCGAATGGCATATGCAAAGTTGTAATTAGAATAAAATTACAAGATTGTTTGATATGCATAATGTATTGTAAAGAAGATGCATGATGAATTTAGTCGAGGTACATAAGTTATGTATGTTATCTGGGACACGATGTCCATTCACTAGCGACGGGTGTGCTCCCGAGTGAGATGCGATGTCCACTCATTAGAGATAGCATGCCCTCGGGGATACGATGTCCACTCGTTAGCGTTAGTGGGTGTGCTCCTAAGATGGACCTCACAAGAGGGTTGGCCTAGCTAGCCATTATTAATGAGCTGATGTTATTTGAGACTCATCATGTAAAAGTAATAATTGGCTTTATGATCAAGATGTTTAAGATGATGATGATGTGAGTCAAAGATCATTCAAAATGGGTCATATGACTAATATGTAAAGATGTAAATGTGAAAAGATGATGATCATAATAATAAAATGCTTAGTTACATTTATGCTTCGTGTATGTAATGCTTCATTTATGAATGCTCAATGTTATGCCCAAGTCATGCATATGTCATATGCTTATGTTACCTAAAATGGTTTATGCTCAAAGTTTATACTTATGATCATGATGATGTTATATTATGACATATATGTTGCATTATAGATGTCGACCTTTACATACTTTAACCGGAGAGTTTTCACCTCCCTTGTTTTTGGATCCATGCAGGCGATGACGCATGATGGACTTGGCGGTGGTGTGCTCATGGCGGCTTTAATTTGCATATGGTCATGTCTAGGTCTTGTAGGCCTTTAAGTCATTAGTGTTATGTCTAATGAATACGTTATCTTTATTTTATGTCTCTAGTCAAATGAACCTAAGACTTGTGTGATGTTATGGGCTCTATTTTTGGCCATGGATTTATGCCCATATGTGGCGAGATGTCATATGGATTTATATATGTTTCCGCTGCCTTGAGCTATTGCTATTATGATATCATGTTTATGGCTTTCGCTGCAATGTCCTTTATGTTTATCGTGTCTTGTAATTTATGTCCAATGTCCATGTAGCACCGTCGAAACCCTCATGGGCTAAGCCCACGGTGTTGCGTTTTGGGGGTGTTACACTAGCACAGATTGTTGGCAATAGTTTTGAATTCCACGTTGATGCGTGAAAAAGTTAATCGCTCAAAGTCTAATTTTAAAATGGTTGGACGATTAATTTAAGCAATATATATAGGTTATTTGGGTTTAAAGTTATTATCTAATTTGATATTTCAATAAAAAATTAAATTAAATTAATGTTTTTTAAAATCAAATATAAAAATGCTTTTGATTTTTTTCCATTTTGAAGTCAAAATTTGTTAACCGTGTGTACTGAGTTTGGTTAATTTTAAATCAATTTGAAAATCATAACTCGAACATTATAGGTTGAGTATAAATTTCTTTTTTTAAAAATTTGATTTACCCTGCCCAAGTATTTATTTAATAAAGTTTAATTGAATAATTTGATTATTCAACTCAATTTAATGTGACCTAATACAGATCAGTTGGATTGAATTGAGTTTGAAGTTGGATCGGATCAATTCGATTCGTGAATATTTTTTTGGATTATAAAGTGAGGTTCACGGCTAGTGTAACTCCTTAGATTTTTTAATTCAAAAATATCTCTACAACCAAATTCAAATTCAAATCCTCTCAGATTATATCTCCTCCGAAGATATTCTCATAACTTGGAAATAAAAATCAGAATCCTGGTTATTTTAAAATTCGAAATCCTAATTAATTTAAATTAGAAAGATTCAGTAGTTGTCCAATAAACCTGGACTCTTGTGGGTGTTCCACATATTTTTATTATTTTGAAATTTTGTGGCCGGCCCTAGGTAAGACAGATTCTTCCTCCTCTTCCCCATGTTCATACTTCTTTCTCTCATCCCATGGATTCTATTCGGCCTAGGAGAGGAAGATCCTCTATCTCAACAAGAGAGACGCCAAAGAGGATGTCCCCGAAAGATTAGGACAAACTTTGACGAACCCAAAGGTATGTTCTCTGGCGGATTCCTAGTACATAAGATGTCGTAATGGAGTTTGCATGTTGTCTTGGGTTTCCCCCTTCTTTTTCCTAGAAATTATTGTCTAGATGATTGGAATCAAGATAGAGGAATTTTCCCTCATAAAACAGATCTAAAAGGATCCTAGAACCACCGAAAATGACCCTGAAAATCCAGCAAAAATGCCCGACGACACAGGCTGGGAAGACGACCCGAAATGACCCTCGTTGATCTGAAGCGGACCGCATCGAGTGGATCCGATGGGGAACGCGACGCGGCGCGGCGACCGAATGCGCCAGGCAATGTGTGCACCTGGCAACACTATATCCGCCAGTGTAGTGTACAACCGACGACGGAATGCGCGCCAAGACGCGGTGCTGGATGTGCGAAACCCTAGAAAACCACAATCCACACTATCCTGGTGCAACCCGTGTTGAACCACCTGGACACGACCCCGCGACGTAGACCACGATGGCAGACGCAAAACGCGTTGGACTAGCGCAGAGCGCGGTGGGCAGACATGGTGTGCGACCAGCAGACACAGACGTGGCATACAACGCAGGGCTCGACGCAGAGCGCAGACGAGGCGAACGAGACGGACACAGCAGCGGAAAACCCTAGGTAGCACACGGACCATGTCATCCTGACGTGGCCTGTGTTGACCCGATCGGACACGGGCCGTATTTTGATCACACGACCCGCGACCTAGACTCAGTAGATAGAACTCAAATATTTGATTTAATACCTAAGGAACTTGTTGATGAAAGGGTGCAAGATTAATAACACAAATAAGACGTCGACTATTGTTTAGGAGCTGCCAGAGTTAATGAGATAGGGCGGGTAGCGTGACTGCTACCTGGTTCCTATTGTTCAGCCTGCTCCCGCTGTTCAACGAAGAGGAATCACATGCATCCTCCCCTTTTAGGGTATTGGCCGTATTAGTGCACCACCACTTGCAGTCGACGTACCTAGAAGACTCATGATTAATTAATTAATTTATCTCAAAGTCATCTGCACATTAATGAGATAAGATCTAAGATTACTAAAGTGATTCATATTAAAGTACTTACACTAATATAGGGATATTGTATTTCATTATGTCTTGATGCTGTTCCAGGGCAGAGTATAATCTTGATGTTGTTCTAGGATATTATTTACTTTATTTATGTTCTGATGTTGTTCCAGGACATGAGATACAATCCTGATAGTGTTACAAGATATTGTTATTTCCTGACGTTGTTCCAGGGTAGATTTATTCTTGATGCTATCCCAGGATAAGATGATTTTACCTGTTGTTGTTTCAGGGTAGATGGTAGGTATGAACCCCTGATGCTATTCCAGGAGAGCAGAACTATACTTTATACTTGATAGACTTAGATTATATTTGATCATTTTTGTAGTACACATGCCTGATTTATACCATCTTGATATTCTTATTCATGTCAATGATTATTACTTGTCTTATATACTTGATGCCTTACATACTGAGTGTTTTATGCTAATGAGATATCGTTTCTCCTGTATTGAATCTCACAGGTAACTAGGCTATGACGGATTCCTACTGTTGGTAGTGTGCGCGACAGCTGATATTCGTGGTAGATACTATTTGCATATAGATGAGCCTTTGAATCTCATTTATCATTACGTTTCTCTATTTTCGATTGATTGAGTTGTATGACTATCAGCTAGGATATTGCACTCTTTGTTGTTGAGAGATATGTAGACTCCTTATCTGTTTATCTTCTATATTTTATCTATTGAACATTTTAGTCATCTCAGTCTTATTTTAATTTCATACATTTGTTTTTTGTTGACTAGTCAAAAGGCCAAGTCATAAATCAAATAGTAGCGTCCCCAGGTCCACATTTTGACACGTGACGAGTGTGAATTTGTGAACGTTACAACTAGTACAAAGAAAGATTTAAAATAAATATATATATAAATTTTGTTAATGAGATTTAAATTCAAGACTTTTTGATATCTAAATCAAGAGATGAGTTAGTCTAAGACTATCATTCATAAACATGATTAATCTAATCAAATTTAATTAACCCATTAAACGTATTTGATTTTCATCTATTTTTTTTATGCATTATAGACCAAAAGTTAATCTCTCCCTCTCGTCCGTTTTGAATTTTGGAGAATCGAAAACGAAAAAAAAGTACATTTGGGGGCCATTGAGTACCCATACTACCCTTCCGCTTCTACACCACACCACAACACCTACCCACGGGCACTCGTCGTAAATAATGCACAAATGTGGGGCGCTTTTAAACATGTCCTCATCCCACAAAAAAGTAAACGAGAAAGAGAGGACAAAAGCGAGCGTCTGCAATGAATGATAAATAATAAATACACGGAGGAGGGGAAGTGCCACGCCAGCGATCCGCGTGATCCCGACGTCCTCCATCCACAGCGCTCCGATTTGCTCTGCCTCCTTCCATCTCAACCGTCCGTTCCCATTTCTTATCTGCCCATTTCTTTTTTTTACCTCTTTTGGTGTTACATTTGTTTTATATATATTTCTGTCACTTATTTGTTTTTTTTAATATCTCTTGTTTTGGGAGGGGTTTCCTTTTAAAATCACGCGCATATCACAGCCACCCTGCAACACAAGCGCAGAGAGAGCGAAGTGAAGCGACCGCCACCACAGCTACCACCGCCAGCAGCGGCGGCGCATCCGTCCCCTGACCTCTAGCAGTAGTCGCAAAGTCCTGTGCTATCCATCTCCGCCATGGCTGCCGAGGATGTCGCTAAACCACTCAACCTTCCTCCTTATCCTGAGGTTTGTCTCTATTTTTAGCCTTTTTTGCTCTTGTTCTTGGTGCATGTTTTGGTTTGTTTTTTGTTTTTTGTTTTTTTTTTTCGATTTTTTGGGAATTTATTTGGATCTTTTTGGGTGTGGGTAGATGATACTGGCGGCGATCGACGCGCTGAACGAGGAGGGCGGGTCGAACAAGTTGGCGATATCGAAGCAGATCGAGTTGACGCACGGCGAGGTGCTGCCGGAGGCGCACCAGTCGCTGCTCACGGCACACCTCGCGCGCATGAAGGAGAGCGGCGAGCTCGTCTTCCTCAAGAACAACTACTTCCGCCCCGGACCCGACGCGCCGCCCAAGCATGGCCGCGGCAGGCCGCCCAAGCCCAAGACTGATCTGCCGCCCGACGCCGCCGATGCCGCCTCCCCCGAGGGCACCCGCCCAAGCCGAAGGATCCCCTCGCCATCGTCGTCGCCCAGGCCTCCAGCGGTCTCCCTAAGCTGCGCGGACGCCCTCCTAAGGCTGCGGGTTCCACCCGCCCCGCAGCGGCCGCCCCGGCTGCTGCAGCTGGAGCTCCCGTGACCGGAGTGAAGAGGGGTCGGGGACGGCCACCGAAGGCGAAGCCCGCATTGGCCACAGAAGCAGCTTGATTTACCTGCGAGAACATGAGGAATCAACTGCTAATGATTATTTCTACAGATTACTATTGTTGTTGTTATTTTTTTTCTTTATTTATTTAGTGTTGATCGTCCAATTGCTTGTAGTGACAAGTGTTGTAGGATTAGAGTATTGTGGTGGTGGTGGTGGTAGTGCTTTATATCTTGTAACCTTGGTGTAGATGATAAGCTGAGAAGATTGTACTTTGACTGTGCTATGGAAAATGACTGACCTTTAAATTTAATTGTTGTTGCTCTTGTGGTGTCTCCTTGTGTTTCCCAAGGTATATTTCCCTGCTCAATTGCTGAGTATTGGCATTACTTCATTGATGCACTTGTTTAATGACTAAGATATTTTGTCACACATTATTGCCTTCTATTTGATGCCAGTGTTTAATTGTTGTTGGTAGATTGCCTTCTATTTGATGTCAGTGCTTAATTGTTGTTGTGCAGTGTGATGAGATGCATTATTTTCAAATTCTTTTCGTTTATTGCATGCACTTGCATTTATCATTCTTCTGTGCTTATTTTTAATCCTTGATTGGCTTCAAAAGGAAATCTTGATTCACAGAAGGATATGTTGATTGGTGTTGTTGGTTAGACACATTTCTGTGAGTCCCTTTTGATGTGAGTCATGTCTTTTGATCTCACTGATAGTACTACTTTGCTGACAAATTGCATCAAATTTGTCTTTTCTCTCTTTAAGCTCACTCTGATGTTCTCTTTACTTTCAACACATTAGTGCATAGTTTACTGCCGCTTTTCTTGTTTAGTGACCCAATAATTATGGTACTTTTGTTAGTTCTGTTGTTGACCTTGTTGATGTCCACTTGTTTTAATGATGCTTATCATGGTGATGAGTTTTATTCTTTTTTCCTGTCCAACAATTTTGATACATTTGCTGGCAACATGTATGTAATTTTTTCTTTTTGGGTACTCACTCGGGCTCCCGATGTTTAGGGCTATTAACACTTGACTAATTCGGAGTCGAGAGCAAAGAGCAGTAAATGATATCTCTCTGGCCAAATTGGCGACTCCGGAACTTGAACTCGGGACTATTAGCTTTCGGTCCCTCAACTCGGCACACCTTTGCTAACCAGGTGTTCCAACTAAGCTTGGCTAAAATCATGTATGTAATCTGGAACGACTATGAAACTGAACCTTTCCAATCGAGCACATGCGTTCGTCAAGGCTGCTCCTTATCACCATATCTCTTCGTACTCTGTATAGAAAGGTTGGCACATATTCCAAATCGTTGTGAATAGCGGCTCTTGGAAAGCAATGCGAGCAGGTACGGATGACCCTCTTATATCTCATTTATTCTTTGCATATGACATTCTACTCTTTGTAGAAGCCTCCCCCAACGACATATCACAATTGTGGACATTCTCAAGAAATTCTCTATGGCATATGGGTAGAGAATCAATGCACAAAAGACCAACATCTTTTTCTCTAAGTCAGTACCACAAGAGAAGAGGAAACATCTGCTCGGTATATGTAGCTACCGTGAGGCGACCAACCTTGGCAAATATTTAGGCGTGCCAACTGTGCATGGACGTCTGCGCAAATCACACTTTCAGGGCATATTAGATAGAATGCGAGCAAGAATATCTGGATGAGAAGTTTCAACTCTATCCATGTCAGGGAGAACGACACTGATTAAATCCTCCCTCCAATCCATTCCATCCCACCTAATGCATACAATGCTTATCCCAAAAGATGTCATATGAGAAATGGAGAAAATGCAACGTTCTTTTGTTTGGGGCCACTCAACCGACACAAGGAAAATACATCTAGTTGCACGGGACCTAATCACACAACCGAAAGCAAATGGTGGCCTGGGCCTGCGCAACTTGGAGCTCATGAACATTAGCCTAATAGCTAAGCTCGGTTGGGCTCTATTCACAAGCCAAGGAACTGTGGGTGCAAGTCCTTAAAAGGAAATATGCTTCAATATTAGGGAGGGGAAACATCTAGCTTACATCTAGGGGAACTCTTGCTTTGGAAAAGTCTACAACAAGCTTGGAACAGAGTCTCCGACGCTGCTTGTTGGAACGTTGGATCAGGCCATCAAGCTCTATTTTGGACAGAATGTTGGTCAAGGCAACTTGGCATACTAGCTCGCCACGCCCCTCACCCCCTTTCGGAGTCATTCGATGTGGCACATGTTTCTTCATTAGTGGATAGCTCCGGAGACTGGGACTGGAGAGCCTATCAAAATTTCTACTTGAAGATAAACTGTCTACTTTACATAGCATCCACCAGACAGAGGCGCGCAAGATACTCTATATTGGCCTCTTGAAGCCTCAGGAACTTATAGCGTTCGTTCTGCCTACAATAGCCTTGCGGAGCCATCATGGAGACGAGACTCATCCTGGCGCAAAATTTGGTGCTGGCATGGACCACAAAGGATGCAAAATTTTCTATGGCTATGTATACACAACAAGATACCAACAAATGACCAGCGATTCAAATGTTCCCTAGCAACAAGCCCTGACTGCCCAGCTACCGAGGAATTCCTGAAACTGTTACTCATGTCTTAAGGGATTGCAACATCGCCAAAAGGGTGTGGTCAACCTTTCAGCTCCCCCCTGAAGGATTGGTTAATCTCTAATCTTCAAACCAATGCATCGATTGAGGCAGAGGTCAGCTGGATTTCAGTCTTTGGCACTACTTGTTGGTGGCTTTGGAAGTGGCGATGCAGCGCTGTCTTTGATCCACCAACTTCAGCTCCACGTGATAAAACCCATTTCATCCTCCAAGCATCAGTAGGCTTAGAATTAGCGTGCCGCTGGGAACTCTGGCTTCATAAGACACCCAACCAAGAGCCTCCGAGCCTTTGGAAGGCACCGTGCGCAGGATGGTTAAAATGCAACGTGGACACATGCTTTAACGCTTTCCCGCATCAAGCACCATCAGCTAGCGCATGCATTGTTATCAGGAATGCAAATGGAGACTAGCTGCTAGGCTCAATAAGCAAATTCACGATGCTTTCATGTCTAGAAGCAGAACTTCTTGCGATAAAACAAGGCCTCGTCTTATTACAAAGGAAGCATCACTCAAATGTCATCATTGAATCAGACTCTTTAGAAGACATAAACCTCTTGAACAACACCCTCCCAGCGAGCCCTCACCTGTAGAGTCTAATCAAAGAAATTCAGATGGATATCTCACTCTTCTCACAAGGCGCAAACATATGCCTCTCTCATGTTCTAAGGGAGGCGAACACCTCGGCAGATTGGCTCGCCCATCTCGCGATGGTTGGCAGCCTGGAGAGTCAAGAATTAAGGTCACCACCGGCTAGTGTATGTCGCTTTCTTTTCGGTGACATTGTCGGGTTAAGCGTACCTACCCTTTATTTTTAGTTTCTTAATGTAACCAGGTGCTTTGCCTCTTCCTTCACCGAAAAAAAAATCATGTATGTAATCTATTAGTTGAATTTTTAAGGTAGACACTATTGACTGTGTAGGTTTAGAATGAATTAATGTTATTGGATTTTCTTTGATTGGGTTTGTTGCATTTAAATGTGATTTTCTGGAGCAATTTGTGTCAATTGTGGTATATTTATTGTTGTTTAGAAGTGAAATGTTTGAAGATACTTGAAAAATGTTTTGAGCGACTCGATATCTCTTGTTTGTTTGTAAGAAATCGTTGAAGAGTCTTCGATCTTTTTTCGTTTCTTTTTCCTATCAAGGAGAGGTGGGAGCAAAGATATGTATGAAATATAGTGGTATAATAGCTTTGGCAAATAGTGTTGTTTGATGCATTTGGAATCATGGACATTATAGGCGTTGAAGACGAGTAATATTAGATTGAACTGCAAATACATTTGAATTTTATCGTCAAACCCGAGAACATTTGGGGATATGTGAATGTAATTTGCTTTGTGGTTGTTTTGGGGGAACTAATTTTCAGAAATTTATTTGGCTTACTTTCTCGTGCTTATTGAAAGGAAACTTAAAGTGACTTAAAATAGTTAGTTAAATCCTTTAAATGGCATAAGTAAGCTTAAAGTGACTTACATATCCATTAATATATATATATATATATATATTGTGTGTGTGTGTGTGTGTGTGTGTGTGTGTCACGTTCCGAACCTGTTGTTCGAAGACAACAAGGTGTCGTTGTGATATTTTATAATTTTGAATTTAAACTCTAAGATTCAACGACTAAAAATAAAACTAACCTCTAAATTTGTCAAAAATTTCATTAAAAATATCTCCCTGTGTCGAGTACATGTAAGAATGGGTTAAACTCGAATCGTATATCATAATCAAAACTAATTAGATTCCAAATAATTCACAATACTCCAAATATACATAAGAGTTAGTATGAAAAATAGACTAAGTATATGGTAATAACAAGAATATGAAAGAGTCGTATGACTAATTCCCTTGATCTCTCATCCACACAACCTATTTTTTTCCCTTTTAAAGTGCCTGACGAGCATGTGAGACAAATATATTGTCAATTCTTGAGGAGTATCTCCTTTTCATTTACAAAAATAATAAAAAATAGAGGGATGAACATAAAAGAGCTCAATGAGTGAAAATGACTCTATAAATTATAAAATAATTCAAAAAAATAAATTCAATGGGAAACATATCCAAAATTTATCATCAAATATCCGTCATAAATTTATATCATACATTACTTAATTTGTAAAAAAATACTTATAGATCATATGCAAAGTTTAAAACATGCTACGTATGAACTATATCTATGTCATGCCATTTCCTCATCTCCCGCGAGCCATTATCCCTTGTCTTGTTAACCGCGAGTATCATCATCACTTCTCTAGTCGAGAGTACCTCGCTAACTGCGATAATCATCATCGCTTCTATAACTGAGAGTACCTCGCTAATTGTGAGCATCATCATCACCTTTCTAACTAAGACTACCTCGCTAACCACGAGCATCATCATTAACTTTCTAACCGACAACCACCCCTCATCCCCACGTGAGTCGCTAGACATGCTCCAATGCAAATGAATGATGTACCATACAAGTTCAAATAATGCATGCATGATACATCCGTGAAATGCATGAATCATAAAATAAAATCTCATGCACTGAACTATGATAAATCCATAAGCAAGGGCGGAGCTAAGGGGGTGCAAGAGGGTGCATTGGCACCCCCTAGACTTCGTTAAATAGTACTCCTATTAGCTAATATCAAAATTGTTTACTTGTGCAGATGGTTAAAGTGTACTGGTTGCAATGAGAGATCCTCAATTCGATTCTCTGCCCTCTTTATTTTTTTTTCAATCTCTTTTTTCTCCTTTACTTAATTTACCTTTTCCACTTTTATTTTCTATTATTTATTATTTACTTTTACTCATATATTATCTAATATACTCTTTCATAAAATATAATTTACTTATATTATATTAATATTTATTCATTCATTAATAATATTATTTTTATATACTACATTATATGTTTTTACTTATTAGTCAATGACTATATCATATAAATCTAATTATTGTTATATCACACACATAAAATTATATATTTTTACAAAAAAATATCTCAATATTATCCAATTTTTATTTTATTATTATTTTATTCAATTATGAATTAGTGTTACAATACATATCCATATTTTTAAATGTTCACACTTTTTCTATTTTTAAATGTTTAAAGTCAAAAGTGAAATTGATGTAAATATCTTAGATTACATTAAGAATTATAATAGAAAATATAAATTAATGCTCAAAATAATTTTAAAATTATATAAATAATTATATGAGTAATTGTGCACCCCTCGATAAAAGTTCTGGCTCCGCCACTGTCCGTAAGGCATTGGAAAACACAATCTCATATTTTATCACTTCAACCCTGAAGCTAATTATATCATTAATTCATACAATTTATCATAATGGTAAAGATATAACTAAGTGAACCACTACGATGTGACTCTATATAATTTTATGAGAAATCTACTCACCTCAGCTACACTTGATCTCATTGTGTCTATGCGTCCAAGTACCTCCCTAATCACGTATACAATAAGTTTTGTTAGTGACCAATAATTATTCATTTGAAATTTGTAAGAATTGTTTCTTCCTTTTATTCATCACGTATCATAAATATCACAAAAACGAATCTATATCCCATGACCTTTACAATGACCATATGCTGTAATTACTATATTTATGAATTTTTGGATTTAATTAATAATATTATTTTATCAACCAAAATTAATATATATTTATATGTATATATTTTTACTTTTTTTACACACAGAGCCAACACTTTCTTAATTCGTCTTAATTCCAAACCACATTTGAGTAAGTAAAATTTACATGCTAATCTATCTAAACTTGTAACTAACCACCAACCAACCATATTTGTAACAAATCAACTCACAAAAGTATGGTGCATTTACACACTAATTATGTTAATACTATAGCCTTCCTACATCAAATTATTAGTTAGGTAACTTATTCATAATTACTTGGGTCTAATAATTTATCCCTTGATAATAATCTATTTAATCTGTCCTAGCTGTATACCTCCTTAGCTTAGGTTCATATTTATTATTTTAATTATTTATTATCACTTTTAATTAGGAGAAGCTTGACTAATTCCTTATAAGTTAATTCACTATCTAACTAACTAATTAACTCCAACAGATTGTTAATCTCCTTTACCATTTATTGTACGCTCCCATCATACTAAATTAATTTTCATAGATGCATATTAATTTATTTAGTTACCTTTTAATCTAAATATATAGTATGTGGTCGGCATGTACATTAGCGCATCCAATTTGATCATAACTCAGTAACTGATTGAACCATTAATCAAGGTAAGCATCCCTCACACACTATCGACTAATAATCTACACAACTATATAGCTCATTCTAGTTTTATCACCATACTTACTAATTATATGTAATTAAATTAATTAAATTCTTCAATGATTAATCCTAATTAACTTATACGGACACGGGTAGTCGGCTGTAGGTGATCACATGGAGAGATGTTTGTCCGAAGATGGTGATAGGCTTATGGCGGCGGCTATTGTGAATAGAGGCTCCTAGATGAATACCCAACAACTCTGGCGAGACATGATAGGGACCGATTGTGACAACCAGAGGAGAAGGCTCTCATGGCGTGCTTATGGACACTGAGGATCACGAGCTCATCCGCGAGGCCGTGATTACCACGAGCGGTCAACGAACTCCCTAAATGGCGAATCATCGAGTCCGTGCAGGCAGTATCGATGTGTTTCCAAAGAAGAAAATCGATTAAAAACTCTCTGAAGCCATAATGAAATGGCCTACTAGAGGAAAAGGTTGCCACGAATCGTGCTCCGAACCCGTTTCTGTTCCGGTTACTGTGTCTGTGCTCTCCCTCCTTTTGGAGAATTCCAGGAAAAGAGAGCCCCCCAATCAGATAGGGGGGGTAACATCCCGTAGTGGGTGAGTCGAATAATCAGCGCGGGAATCGTCCCATCGGTGAATTTTTCTTCCCCGCTCGAGTCACAGCCGCACAGACCCCACGAAAATGCCCGATGTCGATGGACACATACCGTCGAGCTCGTCAGTGTCGTACATCATGATGGTCGAACAATGATCGAAAATGTCGACATCGGAGCTCCCCTAGCATGGCAGCCAGAGTGTCGACATCGAGCAGATGATGGAGAAGAAGAGAAAAAAGAATCAGCCCCCTTTTATTCACTTCTCTCAAACATGTGCCACAAATTCGGCGGTGGATCAATTATTCAATCTTATAAGTTTAATTCCTTGCTCTGCGAGAATACTAAATTACCTTCGCAACTTCAAAAATTTAGGTTGTCATGGAGCTTTTGGGATCAATCTCAGCTTGGGTTTATAGTATATAGAGAATAAGAGATATTCAATGCATATTTTGCTCTGCATATATGGAGCATCGTTCAATTTCACCTAAACAGATGGTTTAACAATGCTTAAATCTGAACACTAGATCTAAAATCGAATGATGTTCTATACATGTGATGCACACAACCCATATATATATATATG
>LTAE01002008.1:30289-44877 GCA_001647135.1 Pontederia paniculata | reverse complement strand
CCCCCCCTCTCTCTTGGTGCCATTCCAGATCCTACAAAATGATGGTAAGTTTTCATAAAGAACACATTGAAAATAATGACTGTCGTCCGGCTGTTGAATTCACACCCTTGTTTGATGGGTATGGAGAAGTTGATATATATACAAACACTCAACCCCTCCTTGACAAGCCAATTGAGAGGAGGATTCATCAAACTTCATAGGTGCACCAAAATGAGACACATTTTTCAATATATCTTCGTTGCTTAACTCAAAAAGAGTCCTGATAACAGGATCCAAACATGTGACGATGTGAGGTATCCATCTAGAGGCCAAAAAAATGATTTGGCTATTGAGATATGCAAGAGGTGACCTTAGAAGTTCCAAGGATTCCTTTTATGACATGCATCCTTTCTACAACGTTGGAAAAAATGAACAGGACGAAGGAATTTCCTAGATCTACAACTTTTAGGGCCTCCTTGAGATTCCATAGCGAATGACATTCATATTTGAGAAGTTCTCCAAAAATACGCATTATCAGGCCACGAGTGAGCTCCCACTATCTAGCTTCAATATCCTTCTAAGGGATGACAAACTCATCTTGTATCACTTCTTGAATACTTCGTCATTGCATGGCAACATCTGGGGTTGAAACAGTTGTGCTTCCCCTTCACAATATCTAGCCATGATTACCTAGAAGCAATAGTATTAGGCTTTGTTTAGATGGAAGGGTGGGGAGGGAAAGGAGAAGAAGAGATGAGAAGGTAAAGGTGGAGAGGTGTTTTGAAATCCAAATTTTGTTTGGATGGAAGGATGAAGAAGGGAAGGATAATTTTTTGAAATGATGATTTTTACCTTAGTACGTAAAAGAATAAAACATCAAATGTAATTATGATGAAGAGTAAAATCATTCCAAAAATATAATTCATCCCAATTTAAATTGCTTAGAGGGGTTCAAATCTTCTTCCCTATAGTTAAAATTTCTATTCAAACAAGGGCTCAACCCACATCTTCTACTCTTTCAATCCAAATGTAACCTTAGGATATATTTGGATGAAGGAATTAGAAGAAGTGGGAAAGGATGGGATGGGATTTCATAACCCATCCTATATTTGGATACAAGTTTTAAAAAAAATAAGAGAATTTGGATCCCTCAAAATCTTCTAAAATTAATTCCACTAAATTTGGTAAATTTATGAGGGATTGAAATTTTTACTCTTCGTTCTAATTTTTATTGATTTTTTTATTTTACTAGAGCAAAATAATCTTTTTAAAAATAACATTCTATATCATTACCTTCTTTTTATTCGAACAAAAAATTTATAACACCTCTCCATCTTTCCTTCCCATTTTTTTTTCCTTTCTCTCCTCATCCATGTGGTTTTGGAGTTGGAGGATGGTAAAGAAAAGGAGGGGGGATCTCGGGATGATAGGGACGTGCTCCATTAATGTAATGCCCCATAATTGGCTTAGACACGCAGCTGAATCAATATTGGACACGCGGTTAGGTGATCTCGGAAATGCTACGACAATAAACAATATACGATATGAAACTGTAATCAACGAAAAATTTGTTAATAATAAAATATAATTTCTATATGACAATAAGATACAAAACTTATACATGATTGATCCATTATTCTCGATTATCTGTACGGATCCAGAATGCAGGAAAATTCATCCCAGTTAGTCGTATGTGACAGTCATATTTATTTTAGAGACCTAATATTAGTCTAAAAAGATCATATCAATAAATGTACATTTCAATATCAATAATATAATAGATGTGTCAACTATCCTAGCATAATCAATAACTTTCAATGTACTCATTTTTATTTAAAAATTTTATGGAAATTATTATCATTTAACAATAACAATATGTTAATGAGTTCATTACTCTAACATGATACAATCCTATGTTTCATCAATATGAATCAATATCAATAAGTTAGATGTGTCTTCTACTCTAGCATGATCAATGTCATTATTGATACTAACTCTTATTAGTACATTATGAGGGTCATTATTATTATCCAATCTCATCAATAATCAATGTTTGATCTTTATAATTATTGATAATGTTATGAGCATCAATAAGTGCATATAGGTACATAATGTGTCAATATCAATTATCAATAGCTCATAATCAATCAATAATAAATGAAGTTTATCTTTTACTTCATATTCTTAATCAATGCTTGTTCTTTACAATTATCAATAATATTATGAGCATCAATAAGTACCCATAGGTACACAATGTATCAATTTCAATAATCAATCGCTCATACCTAATCAATAATAAATGAAGTTTATTTTTTACTTCATTTTCTTATCATATGATATATGACATTTTGGAAGTTCTTCCTGTGACTTCCTAAAGTTGTCCCCATATATTTATCCTCAATAATCCATCTGATATGTCATATGATATTTTATCGATATTCAATAATTCAATCAATCAATCAATGTGTTCATTTATCAATGTATTGAAGAAAATAGGTAATGCCAATAAGGCTGGCCAAGTCGAGTAATACATAGGACCCATAATACCCCCACGTTTGGATCATAGATAGATAATTTTGGAATATCTCGGGATGAGATCGGCACCCCACAATATGATCAATGGTTTAGGAATGTCCAGGGATGAGATCTGCATCCAACAATACAATCCATTGAGATATAAATCTTCAATAAGTCAATTATAATCACAATCAATTATTTTCAATTTTAAAACCTAATTACGACTTACATACGTTTTTAGGTGTGATTCAATCAATTTCTACAATCAATACTAGAAGCACATTACAATTATCAATACAATCATGATATTTTAATAAATAATATTTAATCATAAATAATATGTAAATTATATTATCAAAAATATCATTAAGATAATTAGTCATAGCTATTTATCATTTAACGATAATCAATTAATTAACAATTAACAATCATCATAACTAATACATGATTATTAATAATTATCAATTTAACAATGATAATTCAATAATTATTAATTATTAAATATAAATAATGATATATTTTTTTTATTAATTATTAAAAAAATATGACTAGTTCTTAAGTGCATATCTAGTACATATCTATTTTAATTCTTAATCAACCTAATAAATTAATATTAATATAAATTTAAAATTAATAATATCAATTAATTTGATAATTCATAAGTAAGGATTCTATTACATACCTCAATTTATTAATCCACGATTCTTCTATAATTTTTTTAATCTAAATGATGGCGACATTTTCTCTTTTCTTTTCTTTTTTGTTTTCTTTCTCCTTTTTTTTTGTCTTTTCCTCTATCCAATTTTTCTTCTTCTCTTTCATTTTTTCTCCTCTCGGCTGATCCCCAACTTGAATGGGGTATGCTCCTTTTATAGCCACACACCCCTTCTCTTATTGGCCTAGAGAAGCAGCAAATGCCCCTACTCACAACACGTAAGGCGGTGGTGAATTTTTTTTTTACAAGGTGTTACAATTAAAGTTCATCTTTCAACCCGGCCTGAATTAACATACTTTTTTGAAATTTCTGCAACATGCTATCTACCGAAAAAGAAGATGTCTCTTGCTTGCTCGATCGGATTGCAGACACTCGGATGTTTTCTGCAGAACATCGTGAAGAAACGTGAGAAATAATATATATATATATATATATATATAGATAGAGAGAGAGAGAGAGAGAGAGAGAGAGAGAGAGAGAGAGAGTGTCCTGTGCTGGTGTGCATTGGAAGCCGAGGTTCAATAAAAGGAAAAACAAACGAGTCACTGGGTGATCTTTACTGGCATTCCAATAAAACAGGAAGGAAACCTCCAGCAAAACAAGCTAAGGGAAGGAAAGTGCAGTGTGATCCTTGATGCTTCACTTCAGTTAAACTTCGGAACATAAGAGAAAAAAAGGAGTCATATTTACAGCTGCCATCCTTGTGGTTTGTCCAGCAAAACAACAATAGAATCAAGAAGAGAATAAATCAAAAAGTAAAATAAAGAATGACTTGCGAATGTAAAATTTGAAAGTAACCACCAGGAAAAAAAGTCGTATACAACAGGAAATCAACTCAAATTAAGAAGCTTCACCGTGCGAATCAACACTAAGTGAACGTAAAACTAGAGCAGAGAATCATTTTGCAATTATTTTAGACAACAAAACAAGTTCAGACCATCCAAGGTCACAGAAGCTAGTATGCTAGCTAACACACACGTCACTTTTGGTCATAATAGATAAGATGTTGGTTAGATCAGGGAAGATGTATGTTTGTATCCGTTTGTAGCCCCAGACAATCTCATAAACCAATACCTGAAGAGAAATGCCAAGCTCTGTCTAGTATCCAAAAAAGAAGTTACAAATATCGCAGAAATTTTTAAGAACAACTACTTATGTTCATGAAAAAATTAGTAACATATGTGCAATCATGTTTGAATTTTGCTGAGCTGAGTAAGCTGAGCTGGGCTATTAAATTTGATCTAAGTTTTATGCTCAAAGGCTTCAGCCTTCATGGTTGATATCCGTTGCCCGAACTCATTTGAGATGCTAGAACTTTTGCCCTTCACTTCACCACTCAGATAATTCGTCAAGACTTTCTTCACGTCGAATCCACGGTTATGAGATCTGTTGACGAGGGCCGTCCTCTCTCCCTTTGCTGGGCTAATCAATGGCGAAGGTGAGAAGTTAGGCGTGCCATAGGCAGTTGCATATGGAGTGCCCGAGGGAGGCACAGAATGTGGCAGCACATGCACTTTCTTCTGGGGAACTAGCCCTGTTCTGGAATCCAAATGTTGATCTAAATGTTTACTGTTGTCATCTACATTGAGTAATTCATCAATGCGGGCAACTATGTTGAACGCCAAGCTCTCCAACACTCTGGAATAGCTCTCCAGAATGGATTTTCCAACGTCCTGAAAATGTTTTGATCACAGATAGCTCATAAAGTCAGAATTTTGAACTCAATGATCATTCAATTGCAGGTGAATTCGAATGCTGAAAATTGTAGGCAATGTCAACCACCTTGTTGTATTGAATTTTGGTCATATCCAATGTTGTTTGTGTAAGACCAGGGAATCTTTGCTTCAGGCACACCATAAGACTCTCAGCTCTATCAGCAAGTAAATCCCTTTTGTCAGCATCCATGATCAAATCCTTGACCATGCTCCAAGATGATTTAGTTGGAATGCCACCTTTGTTGCTAAGAGATTTTCCACCAGTTTGTTTTCTCCAAATGTAGATTGCTGCCTCTACACGGTTAGCTATTTCTAAAGCCTGGTGTTCGGAGGATAAGTCGAGGCAATCGAGAAGACATTCAGGCGAGAACTGATCTGAAGTAATGTAACGATGTATCAGATCACCCAGACTTGTTCTTCCATTCTGCATATAAGATAACATTATCAACTCAACATCAGTATAGCCAATATTGCAGAAGTAAACCTGTAAAAGTATTCCAAACAGGATGGACATAAGCATAATATATAATTGTCTATTGATATGGATAAAAAGCTTCTCCATCAGATCATATATCAACCATAACTGCTGGAAAGCAAACCTTTGGAAGTGAACTGAGGTAAGAATCAGGAACCTCCATTTCTGCCAAAGCATTACTGTTAATTGCCATCACAGCCTTCAAAATTTGGTTAGTGCTCTCTCTTTTGTGCTGCAAGTGTTTTCTTGTCTTCTCATTGAGTCCGCCCAGTGGCACGCGAGGCACAGGAAGCCACCATTTATCTTCTTTACGTTGGAGGGATCCACGGAAGGAGGCTGACCCATCAGCTTCCGGTGCTAATATCCCTTGATCAACATACCAAAACTCTGGTTCACAGAAACTATCCAATATTTCCTGCAAAATAATGAAATCGTAAATAGAACAGTTCTTCCAAAATAAGAGGGTGACAACAGAAAAAGGGTAACATCAGAACTTACAAGAAGCATATGGTCCAGAGTCCGCAATGCTGGAAGATTGATGTACAGGTCTGTTCTCGGTCGGCAAGTCATCACCTGCATGTGGATGTCCAGCCAAATGTGTTCAGTCACGAGGGACAATCAATTAACCGCGGGACCTGTTCTAGCGAAACATTTAATAGACTTCTCATTTCGGAGACATGAATTTTACTGCTATACTAAGGAACAGTCAATCATACATATTCTAGCAATGCAGAGAACAAAATTGTAGACAACATTGTAAATTACCTCTACTTTGCTTCCATCAGGGAATGTTTGCCAAGTAGGTACCAGTTCGACTATGTGATCACTAACACACAGAAGCCAGTCCATCTCCCTGCGCCACATGGTCTTCTTCTCAGCAGGTAGTGGCTCCAACCTCCACAGTTGCCCGAAGATTGTGGCTGCAGAAATAGCAAAGTTTAATGCAGATTCTGGAACAGCAGCAGGAAAGACCCCAAACCCATTGGCTTCACCAGGCAAAGACAGAGCTGGAACTACTTACCACAGAGATTGGTGATGGCATTAGATATTGCCAACGCTGTGCACACTCCTTTCCCGCAGCCTGACATGTCTTCTCCCAGTAACAGCTTCGAAAACCTCTCCTTCATCATATCAACCTCTAAAAGAATGGAACAACACAATCCATAGTTAATCTCCTTCATAAAGTTTGATGGAATTTTTGGAGCAAACAATTAGTTTTGTTTATTACCTGAAGCAACACTGCATTTAAGCTTATCGGTCTCTTCAGAACTTTTGCTGCTCTTTTCTTCATCCGCTGCAACCAGACCACGAGAGACCGCAGCGTCGCCCATGGGCCAACCCATCGCCGCAGGCTGATCGACGCACCCCTTGGAGCCGGCGGAGGAGCCCTGCGCCGTCTCCTCGCTGCAGGAGGTCTCCGAGCTGAAACAACTGCTCTCGCCGCACTCGTCCTCCGTCGAATCACTAAATGCCTCCGTGTCGCCACCCGTACGATCTCCTTCCAGAGCCTGCTTCTCCTCGGCCTCGCCAACCTTCTCAGCAACACCGTCCATTCTCAGCGTCCCAACACACAAACAAAACCTCTCCAAATCGGAAACGAACAAAGCAACAAGGAATGGGCTTGTCCTGTCCGAGCTATAGAAGTTTAGCTGCTGGTTAAGTAGGAGGAGGAAGCTTGGTGGGTTTGGTAGGAGAGGAAGCACCAAAGTTGGCTAAGTGGAGGAAGAAGGAATTGGAGGATGGTCCCATGAGAAGGTGGTGATCATTCCTTGGGAGGGCCAAAGTAGGAGACACTACGATCAGATGGGCTCCCAACATCTATGCCGTCCTGCAGGCTGCAGGTTTCTTACTTCAAGAGAAAGGTTGGTGGTGCCATCATAGCTTTGTGCTGCTTCGCCATCTGTGTGCTGTGCATGCATGGACAATGGCTAAAAGGAGTCGGGGGGAAGGAAGGAGGAGGAGGGCGGCCTTATGGTTCAAGTTTGATGGCTACAACGGTCGGGGGAGGGGCACCAACTGGGCTACGGAACAGTGTGACGAAGTTATGATGCTTTTGCTCTGTTGCTGCTGCTTCTGCTTCTGGTTGAAGTGTCGCTTGCGACCACAAAGATAGCCGTTGGGGTGCTGGTGCTGCTCCTCTTTTTCTCTTATTTTTTTAAACAAAGGGCTCTGCTTTTTCTGAGGGTTAATTCGAACGTTATGGACTTTTGGGCAAAAGAAAAGCCTTGCTACAGCTGATGCTACTATTC
The DNA here is from genome assembly GCA_001647135.1 of Pontederia paniculata. Lineage (NCBI taxonomy): Eukaryota > Viridiplantae > Streptophyta > Magnoliopsida > Commelinales > Pontederiaceae > Pontederia > Pontederia paniculata. The sequence goes on along the minus strand of LTAE01002008.1, from coordinate 37,227 downwards.
AAAAAAATTTTAAAATGTGGTCAAAGTAAGTCATCATGCTACTAAGAAAATTAACAAATCCGAAATCAATAATTGGTTTCCTCATATATGTTGGAGGGCATGAATATCAATCTCTTTGTATAAATATTTTTTTATTTTTTTAAATTGTTTGAGTTAGGTGCATTATTAGCTGAAAATTTTTCATCAAATTCAAAGTTAGTTGAGAGAGATTTAAGTTTTACATTTTCCACCTCAAATAGTTAGAAATTAGTAGCAAGGGAGAGTAGGTGTTTGAAATTGAAACCATGCACAGCAACCCAAACCTGCCGCTGCTCACAAGTTTACGACGACTCATAGCAACCAGTTGAGCTGAACCGTCTTCCAACATGGCTGCGTTCAGTAATCATGGAACTGGATGATTAGTTCGCATATTTGACATTTGCATGTCTATTGGAAAGGAGTATTGAATCATGTAGCATTGTCCCCCCTACTTGATGTTCTTCTTCTTTTTTTATTCTCTTTTGTAGTGAGATTTCAAACTTGAAAGCTGTTTTTGCTCTTTTTTTCATATATGGATGGAACTGTCAAGAATAAAAAAAGCCAGTGATCGAATCAACCAGCTTGGTAAATTTCACCTCAATACGTGCAAGCAAACCAGCCAAATGATTTATGTTTTAAACGTTGATTATATTAATCATGCAGCACATTCTTAGTGTGACTCCATTGTTTAACCTTGAGAACGTAGTGGCAACACGGATATCGGGAACATGCACATTATACAGACACCATTTCATGCTTGTTACTTCCCCAAAAAAAGAGAAAAATAATACAGTTTCAAAATAATTAAGATTTAAAAGATAGCTCGGGGAAGGTTTTGGCATTTTGGGTGCTCAAGCTCTGTGGCGTGGAAGCTAAACCATGCTCTATTTTGCCAAGGCATGCAAGAATTGTTGTTAAGTTGAAATAATACTCATACAGGATTCATGATCATAAATTAATAGCCAGATAAACATGGAGAAAGAAGAATTTGTCTCATGTTACTTGTCTCTAATGTGAAAATCTACGGCCTAGTGTGTAGATTAGGTTTCATCACTTTCCACTAATCTTACTGTTTATAACTATGCTAATAGCATTGGAAATTACAACATTAAATAAAAGACCAATGGAACCACCAATGTATATAAAGGATATTGGTGATTAAAATATTATATATATATATATATTATATATATATCTCCAATCTCCATATCTAACTTAATCATGCAAGATTAACTTGCAAGCACTTACCCAGCAGCTTGTCTCAGTTCTAATTAATGGCCGTTGCAAGTGTTGCTGGTTGTTCCAACCTCCATTGCAGTGCTCTCTCGTTTTGTTTCAACATCACCATTATTAGCTTCTGCCTGCCATGGTAACTTCGTTGGGATAATTATTAGCAGATGCACCAAGAGAAGACAGCGACGGGTGACTTATTGAAGGGAAAGGACTGTTACTGGTTTCTTTCTTTTTCCTCTTTTTTGGTGAGAGTTCATCCTTTGATTTGAAATAGTGTTGGATTAATCACCTCCACGTTATGAAGTGATACCATATCAAGTACTACCAGAACATGCATTGGTCAGGAAAAGATGACAGACTGCAGAATGGCCACACAGAAAGCATGTCAGCCCAGCAATAAGCCAATAACACGTCGTCGATGCACTGTCTACACCAACCTAATCGCGACCCACACACTCTAATCAGTACGGTTGATTCGAGTTTTTTCTATAATAGAGAAAAAAGATGAATATGGCACTATTTAATCACGCACTCTCCAATCAATACTATTGATTAGTGTTTGGATATAATATATCAGGCAAAAATTCTGTTTTTAAAAACAGAAGGAAAAAATGAATGGCAAACGTTGAACTGAAGGACAGCAAAAGTCGAACTGTAGAAAAGCTTTGCAGGCTGTAAAGTAATCAGGAAGTTGGTCCAGAAAATGAATCTTGAAGATGATGAAGCAGATGAACATATGCATTATTGACAGCAGATGGAATCATAATTAACATTATTAACGAGATATCAACTATGTTTTTAGAGTATATGAAAGTTTAATTATCAGGACGTAACCAGATCTTTGTAGCAGTTAAAAACAAAAAAGGAAAAAAAATCTTATTTCAACTTCAAATTCTACAAGTGCAATAAGTTTCGACCTCACATGTAACAACACCAAAATATTACAAAACTAAACTCGATAAGCTCGAAGAAGATAGAGTTGGATCACTTTATATATGGCTGCAACAAATTGAAGAACACAGTAGAACACTTCTCTTCAACTAATTCCTACCATGAAAAACAGAAAATAAAAAATATCCTTAATTTTTTTATAAAAAAAATATTTTCATTTGTTACCATAAAAAACCCTTAAATTTTTACTATTCCACAAATTTTGCATTAATTAAATAGAGCAAATAAAGGAGACAATAACAATTGTATTAGATCAACAATCATACCGTGAAGTCTATATAATCTACACTTACGTAAACATTTCATCTTCTCAATCTAACAGATAAATTTAACCTATTAATAACAAACAGCAAGCACCAGAAAATTTGTCGAACCAACATGACATGTCTACATACACAGATTCAATGGCACTTTGTTACACAGTAAAGTTTTGTGAAGGTAGGTATAAACCTGAAACTAAAAGTGAAGCTTGAAAGGCTACATAATAATTCAATTATCTCTCCTGGACTACTGAAGGGCACTGCGAGGAAGAAGATACCTTCGTAATGAATTTTAAATCATCCTTTATTCCAGAAATTCTTCCATTAGGCCCTACAATTTGTACAAAGAATATTATCATATTGGAACCAGAGATAAGCAAGTATGAAGCCACACATTTTGAACGTACCTGGGAGATAAATTGTTCAGCATCAGTGCGTCTAAGAGAGTGCAGTGAATGCCTGGTGAGAGAGATCGAATGATCACCAAGACATACTTCACCGATATCCTCAAGTACTCTAACCTGAATGTAAGGATCCTTGGGAGGAACCATATCCTGGACATACATAATAACATTATGTGTAAAGTAACTATTTTAGCAATAGAACAAGCTGAAGAAACTCATCATACCACAGTCAAGTCTAGATCCAAGTCTGACATATAGGACTCTATAGCTGCAGAGTGATTTTTAAAATATTCTTCTTCTGAATAGTTAAGCTTCTCTTGTATCTCTTGCGGAAGCACAGGGCCAACTTTCCACCTCAAGCTCTGGATGATTTCTGCTCGGTTATACCTATTTAGCAGAAAGTTATTCTAGATGAGACCAATTTTTTACATGTAAAATGAATTAATAGCAGAAGGAGATGGAATTCTCTATTTACATGTAAGACATGAGGCAGCGTTTATTGCGAATTAAGGAAAGATGATGTATCACAGCACCAAAGTGGTCTTCATTTCTAGTTGTTTGAATGTCTAAGTTCTCTTCTTCAATTTTCCTGGTTCATGTAAAAGAAAACAATTCCATTTGAAGTTTGAAAAGAACATACACTAATTAAATTTTCCAAAGGGTAACAGATGGCTACATGGGCAATAAAAAAGTATGAGATATACATGCAGAAAACCCTGTATAGGGACACCTTTGACATCCGACAAAAGGAAAGGCCAGGACTTTACTTGATTAATGATTGTAGATGCAAATTGTGTTCATTGCATTCTTTGATAACTTGATCAAATCCATCATTCTGCATGAACATACAGAGAACAAATTATTCGTGAAAAAAAATCCAGAACAAAAAGGAATTGCAAAGCATGGCCTCATTACAGCCATCCCTATAATAGTAAGGGTCATGTTAGAAAAAAGACATGTGGTGCTTTAACTTATGCTATTTCATAGCAGAGGTTATGGACATCCTATAATTATCGATGAAGGCCAAAATTAGAGAACAAGGATTGTATGATGTATGCATTCATGAATAAATATCAAATAATTGTTTCATGGTTTGTTCACAAATAAGGATAAAGAAAATTTGCTTAGAAAAGGATGAAGGACAACAAGATGGCATGTCCTATGAAAATTTTCAAGTGGTAAAAGTTACAAAACGCACTGAAACAGATGACCAAATTTTCAAGAGGGCAAAAGTTCACTAGGAAAACCTGATGCTAATAGCCAAATACTCAGGAGGATGGATAGCTAGACCAGATGCAGACAAGAACATGGAAAAGAAGAAAAGAAGAATCATACATTCCTAAACAATATAGAGGGGTTTTGCTGCATCTCAGAATTTAGATCAGCAGTTGCAGTCTAAGTTGGGGCAAAGTATCATGTTAGTGTGTCATGAAGTTCACTTTTATGACCATTGTCGAACAAATATGTGAATTTTGAACAAAGTAGCAGGATGTAAAATTGCATATTCAAAATTGGCAGATAACTTACATCATATGCTGTGATTTGACCAGCCTCACTACATGCTTGCTCCTTGAGGAGTTGGGTTGCTCGTCTCCCATACATCTCGAGGAAAACTACAGAAGGGTGTCCAATTTAGCCGAAAAAGATATAGGAAAAAAAGATGGAAATATAGAAGCTAAAATGTTTCTCTAAGGAACCCAATAGACAATTTACACTAAGAGAAGTCTAAGAAATGAAATCTTTTGAAATTGATGCGACAAAAAAAGACCAAATAAGGCACGAACTGTGAGCACAAGTATCATATAATTGAACTACATCATATTCCTCGTGGAATTCCATTCAAATAACAAAGGCAGGAGCTCGACAACTGAGGCATTAGCCATCAAAATGGAAAGCTGCCCACAACTGTAACCTCAAACGCAAGCAATTCATGAAGAAACGAAATTAGTGTTGACGTCTATGTAGTCGGCGTAGAGTTGTGGGGATCGTGCTCCATTTGCACCGAAATACCTACGCAGGGTGGGTTATATCCACCGTACCGAAGAGATCGAGATCGAAGGAGACAAAGAATCGATTTTTACCAAAACACAAATTTAAACAGATGAGGAATGAAGGATTTAGACGTACAGATTGGCGGACGGGACGGCGGATGCACCGGAGACAACAAGGACAGATGGCCGGCAGCGAGAACGGATCTGCGAACTCAGAAACAGATGGCCGGGGAGAGGCCAATTCGACGGGCGGTGGCGTCAATCGGAAGCAGAAGACGGGAGCGACCACCGGCGGGATAGAAGGAAGACGGAGCTCCTCCGACGGCGGGGTTTTGGAAGAGTCGCTCGCGTTTGAGACGATTTGGGGGTTCCCCAAAACTCCCGCCGTTTTGCCCGACAGCTTCCACCGCGCGGGAACCCTCGAAACATTTTTAGTGGGGAAAGGAAAGCGAGAGCCTCCTTAGCAGAGCAGAGAGAGACGAGGGACGCAGGATTGGATTTGGATGGTGTGAGATCAAATCATTTATTCATCTCTTTTTAAAAGTTAACTAGTATAATGTCCGTGCTATGCGGGGATAATTTTTTATATTTTTCTTATTTTTTATAAAATTTTATCTTATTTTCAATTAGTATAAAAAGATTATTGAATATTAAATTATTGTAATTGGGATTACTAAATTAGAATATTTAACATTATTCGTGCATAGCAATCTATTTAAACAAAGTAATTATATAATTTCTTTGCAATCTATAACCTCTACTAATATTTATGTATACGAAGATATATAATTTTTAATTCAATCATATATACTATTTATCGAGACTTATTTACATCACAAAATTATTTATATTTTTCTCAAAATAAAATATAAATTTTAATTAAATAATATCTTACTGTGAAATTTTATCATGATAAAATTCAATATAATTCATACAAATAATTGACATATTAGTTATTCTTTATTTTCATATTTAAATACTCTAAAAAATTTCAGTTAGTTTCTAAAAAAATTATGCAAATAAGTTAACATATCATATTATTTTGTAATTTAGAAGTTAATATATTTTTTGTTAGTTTCTATACTTTATATTACTTATGACTTCTCTTATAGACACATGGCATCATACACATGACAATTATTTTCTATTGCCAATTTTTTTTTAAATACTAACTAACCATTTACTCAAAAGATTAATTCATATTAATATTTTGGGTTCAATGTAGGTACTCCCTAGTTAAATAAGGAGCATCATTACATTTTCAACTCTAGAATGCTAAATTTATGGTGAATGTTAATTTTTTTCTCCTACTTTTTTTTCTCTTCTAAATCAAGTCACCATAGATTAAACATTCTACGATTAAAAATATAGGTAACATTGAGCACCTTCATTTTTTTCCTAATATTTTATAATATGTATAGGACATTTGACGATTTAACAAATGACATACTCTCCTTATTTACTACTCTCATTTTAATATAATACAAAAGATAGATTATTTAAATAAATTATTTTGTTTTGATAAATTAATAATGAATTGTTTTTATTTTTTCTCCTTGAACTATCATAAAATTTTAGAACTATCCCTAAACTATAAAATCAAGCATAGATATAAACTTTCTAGATTTGACAGTTTTATTCAACGTCTGATTTTCTATTTTTTTAAATTATTCTAATTTTTAAATGATTATTTTGTCATTTTAAATAAAAAATAAAAAATTTATTTTCTCTCTCCTCTTCGGCGACAGTCTTTCCTAACCGAGGAATGGAGAAGAAAGAGATAATAAGAGGAAGAGCGAAGAATGATTTTTTTTTTATTTAAAAGAGTAAAATAGTCATTTAATAAATTAAAATAAATTTAAAAAATAAAAAAAAATCATATTGTTGGATGAAAATGTGCAATGCATAAAGTTTAAACTTTTCTACCCCTTTTATAATTTAGGGGTAAATATAAAATTTTACGATAGTTTGAGAAGGAAAAATGAAAATAACTCTTAATAGTTTTCATTTGCCATATTTTATTACTAACTGACCAATGTTTTTAATTATTAACTAACTACTATATATATATATATATATAT
>LTAE01002008.1:2688-29161 GCA_001647135.1 Pontederia paniculata | reverse complement strand
ATATATATATATATATATATATATATATATATATATATATAAACTAATCATTAGATAAAAATATGCATGATATTTTTCAAATTTTTTATTTGATACAATTAGTGTAATAAAAAACCAAGATCATATAAAAAAATAAGTACAAATGTTTCTTGTGCTAACTATAAGTGAATATAAGAAATAAATAAAGTGTAAAAAAAATTAGAGAATAAATAACGTTCATTACCAAAAAATTTGAATAAAAAATTTATTTTTGCAAACAAATAAAGTGTATATAAACTAAATAAAGTAAAGATAAAATATTAATCTATAATTAAAAATAGACATAAAAATTCAAATGAAGATCAGAGGAGGGAGGTCTATGATTTCAAATTTATTCTATTTATAAGGTGAGCCTCGTGAGGGTTGTTATACTAATTAATTATTTAATTAATTTTTTTAGTTATGAAAACTAACTTTTGATGTATGAATTATAATAAACTTATATTTTAATTATTTCTAATATTTGTAAGACACATAGCAATTCACCTTATTGTCAAATGTCATTCTCTCGCTTTTAATATATGATAGATAATAATACCCCAATTGATCCATACCGTCCATTTGATTTCAATGGTTCAAACTCATCATGAGTTGCCAGCAAAGTTGTACATTTGGATGCATGATGTACAAGATTGGTTAGGTCTTATTTGAATCCGCTGGTAGTTTTGGGCCTCCAGGAAGATCATTTGGCCCAGGCCTAAAATATACTTTACTTAGTTGGTTCTTCTTTTTCTTCAGTTTTATTTATTTTTATGTTTCTATTTGTAATGTTGCACAATATCTAGTTATAGGTTATATTTGTCTCAATGAAAAGAAGATGTAGAGGAAAATATTTTCGGATAAGATATTTTTTATGTTTAATTGTATAATACTAATAATAATAATAATTACATATTAATTCACCATGAGATTTGGAGCCTGTAGATTTAGAAAGTAATGCCTTGTCCTTGGATTTAGAGATAAAATGGTAACTACACAAATAAAAAAATATCAATTTGAACGAAGCCGAATGGAAAATTAAAATGTGAACAATACAAAAGCTTAAGGGAACGTTAGCACTTTTATATATAAGGTTAGATAGGAAATTATTTTTTTTAATTTGAATTCATATAACATCTAAGTTTAAGATTAATGACATTTCCAATTACTAACAAAACAAAACTTGCGAAGGCGTGGGTTTTGGAACGTGACGCCCAATTTAGGCGCCATTTCTGCCGCACTGCCCTTCAAATTTTGAAAGGCATACAGAATATTTATATATTTATTTATTTAAATTTGTTAAAAATTTCCCTTCCCACGCTTCCAACCCGAAACCACTCCACTCCACTCCTCTCCTCCGTCGTCCGTTCAGCCGTGCACTGCATCCATCACCAAGGGGACAAACTACTCCGCACCGTCGGATCCACACCTTTTGGCTCCACCTGCCCTTTATTCATGAAAAGGACCATTTTGTACATATCCATAGGACGCGGGAAATTTGGAATAGCAAGAGTATAATCAAGCATCGTATTTTTAATTAAGGGCTAATTTATTTTGACGTAATCATAAATTTAGAATATAAAAAATTATAATTAAAAATTTTATTATGATTTTTATTTACAGTAGTTATTTTTCTATAGTTTAAATAAATTTAAATAAAATTTTAAAAAATGAATTACGTTATTTGGTTAAAATTTAAATTTTGATGTAAGTATTTAGTTAAAATAAAATATTATTATATATTAAAAAATAAATAATTAATTAAAATAAAAGTAAAATTTATAATCATTATTTTATTTTTAATTTTTTTCTTCTTTTATTTTTTATTTTTCTTATTTTTTACCTTCTGATGTAAATGCAATTATCTGTAATCATTTCCGGCATAATTTTTTATACCGTAAATATAATTACTTGATGTAGTCAACTTTACATTAAAACAAACACAATATTTGTATTTATCGTAATTAGAATTCTAATTAAAACTAAATACATTAAACCAAACACATCCTAAACTTGGAGTTAATCATTTCGAATTTGATTCTAGAATTATTAACTTTGGCCCAAGTCTCACATTGAATTAATTATATACTAATATATTTTAAATATTGATAGATTTAATCATCGAGAAAAAATATAGCATTTTTATTCGTATGCCCGGGAATTTCACTTTTTTTAAAAAATACATTGGAGAGTATGGATACCTAGGATTACTAGTTCCATGAAAGATTTATGGCATTAAAGACTTGTTTGATTATAAAAAAAGAATAGAATTAACCATAATTTTCATTAGTTTTACTAAATAGTCCTTAAAAATAATAATTATTATCAGAATTTATCTCAAGGGCTATGGAAGAATTTTTGCCATTAGCGATGGCGATTATTGTGTCGCTATTGTTATAAGCTTTCATCTTATGATTATTTGGTCTCTTTGTCATTTCGTTTTTTTTTTTTGTGGATAATACAAAATCACGGCGGGAGAGAGAGAGTATAGGAAGTTTATACTTCACATTAAAGATGGATCTCGTGCATGAGTGCTAGCACAAAGTGTCCTGCTCCAGCTATCTCATGTCGTGTTAGCTCATTCAAGATTTGAATTCGGCATGGCACGGAGCCCGATAGTCCGGGCCTCTTCGAGATGACACGATGAAATTCGTTTTTCTTTTTTTAATCCATGACAATCCATTTGTGTAACGCCTCCAAACTCACACCCTGTCACGTGGTAAAGATATGGACCTCAAGACGCTACACATCATACTTAAACTTGACTTAAGGGTTGACTAACAAGACTAGTCAACATAATGCGGAATATATATATTTAAAAGAAATAAAAACATAAATCTTCATAATTTTTTTCATAAACATAAATGCGAAAAGTATACATGACATACTGTCTCATAGTCTCACATCATATAATAGATCATTTCCTTATTACAACTGTTTAAAATAGACTAGACTGACAGACATCATACTGGACCAATACTCATGTGCAAGTAGCATCATCACGAACACTTATCGCTACTAGCACCACAAGGAACCATGTCATCCTAGATAACTGACCTGCAGGATCCAAAGCAGGGGGCAAACAAAACCACCATGAACGATAAAACTCAGATATGTATGGCACAATAGAAAGGTAATTTCATAATAAAATAAAAAACATGAACATAACTTCATAATCAGAACTTAAACATCATCTTTCATAACATATAGATCATCATAAAACATCATACATATATTCACATTTCATATACTTTATTTCTTATATCATCTTTCATCCTTGGCATACTTCTCTTGCATGAGGGTAAGCTATGATCTTACCTCTGCCATTATTCATTATCATTGAATCTTTTCATCTCATACATTTCTTTCATCATTAAACTTTCCTTGTACTTAATATACATATTACATACATAAACATCATCCCATAACAACTAATGCAATATGCTCAATGCAAGTATTAAGCCAAATGGTTATCTTTTTAAGTTCTACTTATCACATTAATTACTTTGAGGTGACTTTGAGGGTTGCTTTATTGTGACTTTGAGTGGCTCATGAGTCTTTGGAGGCATCGTCAATAGGTCAGTGGGGGTGCACATGCCACGACCGAAAAGGATACTCGAAAAATTCATTTGTTGCAAGGCGGGAAGAAAGCCAGACAACATGAACTAGGTAGCAGCTGATCTACCAGTCCCTCATCATCATTAACTCTGTCACTCCCAAACATTACAATGCATGACGACCTCATCATTAACTTTGTGAAGATGATTAACCTTTTATCTTGTCAACATATTAGTCCTTAGAATTATAATTGCACAGCATCTATAACAACTTATAACCTCTGTCACGGCCCGTTACAGTCTGTCACGGCCCGTGACTGTAATGTCACGACCCGTGAAAACTCGTCACGGCCCGTGACTAGTCGATCACGACCTGTGAAGACTCGTCACGGTCGTGATCGAGCTGTTTCAACGTTGTTACGGCCGTTACGGCGTACTCATTCATACGGTTCGATCGAAATCCTCTCGGGATGGCCATTACGGTCGTCACTGCTCGTTACGACCGTATCCGTTCATACGACTCGACCGAAATCCTCTCGGAATAAACATCACGGTCGTGTGCGTCGCATGCATTCCATCATCACGGTCCGTAATCTCATTGTTACGACCGTGATACTTTCCATCACGGTCCATGATGCATTCATCACGACCGTGATAGACTTCAGGGCGTCTGCTACTTTGCGGCCATTGCCGTCACGGCCCGTGACATGTGGTCACGGCCGTGATACCCTCCATCACGGCCCGTGACGAGTTCATCACGGCCGTGATGGGGCTTCAAAGTGACGCCCGATCGCGCCTTCACGGCTGTTGCCGTCACGGCCCGTGATGAATCCATCACAGCCGTGACGGAAGATACCTGGGCGAATTTCGCCCCGATTCTCTTTCGATTAGTGGCGAGCTTCCTTCTTTTTGCATAGGATGATATGAAGATCAATAGCCCTATTTTCTCTACATTGTTTGGCTTTAAAATCTACCTTATATATGTCATACATTCATGTAGCACATCTATTTCGAATTAGTCCAAAGAAAATCCTTCTTAGGGCATCAATATTATCTATTTCTCACGAAGACTCTAAAACCATAATCTATAGCATGTAATCATCATCTCAAATCCATCATAACACGATAAAAATCCTAGCATGCATCGATCTATCATGAAAAACCTAATCTAAGAGATCCGCCATGTTACATACCTTTTTCCAGTTGAATCTTTCTTTTTTTCTCTTGGATCTAATTTCTTCCTCGTTCTTCGTGTGATGCCTCTCTTCCACCGCCTCCTAGGGATTTGGTACAAATTTAGAATAGATAAAAATAACAATCCTAAGGGAAAGGCATAGGTCTATTACCTGTGTGCTTGGAGAAGAGAAGAGAGGAGAGAAGAGGGAGGGCGGCTAGGGTTTTTGAGAGGAAGATGCCAAAAGAATTGGCATATTCTCTGAAAAGGCTTATTTATATGGAGGCCCAACCTCCAACTTAATATCTTTATTTTTATTTCCTATTTTATAAATTTATGGGTATTACATTTGGATCAGAAATGAACTTTCGTGTGTGTTCGTATCGTGCTCGTGTTGGTCAACACATTTTTTATCGTGCTCGTGTCGTGCTTCTGCAATATCGTATCATGCCAAAAATACTTCTTCGTTGGCACGACCTGCCCTAACATGATTTCGGTCGTGCCAAGAGTGCCGTCATTTTTCTTTTTTACTTTTTAAATTGAATATCTTAATAATCTTTAAATTTAATCTATTAATATATAAGAGTGAACTATAAATACATACATAATTAAGTATATAAATTATTAAATCTATAATCTGTATAAAAGTAAAATTACAAATTTATAAGTGTATAACGTTATAGTTTATAACTTGTTCCCTTTTTAGTTTTCATATAAAATATTGATAATTTATAAATATAACCTATAGTCATTATAGTTTATTTTTTAATAACTTATTACTTATGTTTATAGTGTTATAACTTATAACTAGCGTTATTACATAATTATATACTAGTATTATAATCATATATTATTATATTATATTAATTTAATATAATTATTAATATAATGATATTTTATATAATATTATATAACATGTGGCGATGGGGGTACGTCCATGATGACTTCGACACATTCATTGTCATCNATATATATATATATATATATATATATATATATATATTTCAAAGGCCATGCAAAATTTCTTTTATAACAAAAAATAAAATTATTAATTTGTAAGCCGACAATGGTGGGGGGACGTGGATCATCTCCGGTGGGATTCGTGGAGCGCGTCCACGGTCGAGGCGTCATGGTCATGGGGTGGGTTTCGTAGCTCAAGGTGTTGACACACATGTCCGTGGTGGCTTCTTAACGCACTACGGATGGGGGCGGTGGTGGAGGGGTTTCACTTCGATCGATCGTTCATCATGCTCCCATTGGCTGTCGAGCAAGGCCTCAATACTCAATTGTTGGAGAAGAAGATTGGGAGGGAGATGGAGAGGGACGAGTTGTTTGGGAGGGACGACGTGGACAAGGCAGAGATGGTGGAGGAAGGGAGGGAGTACAAGTGTAGCATGGAGGAGTTGGCCGCCGACGCGTTCGACTTTGAGACACATGAGGATAGAAAAATAGTTTAATAAATAACAAAAAAATAATTTGACAAAAAACTTAACATCGATAGACGAAAGAATCTTTTTTGTCAAATGCGAATAAATTTAGGGAAAAAAATGTAGATTTATAGTTCATGATTAGATGTGGAAATAAACTATATTTTGAGGGGTGTAAATGAAAATAACTCTTAGAAAAATTAAAAATTATGAACATGCCTTAGGCATTTTGTTGGACAGAGGGTGAGGAGGGGAAGGAGAAGAAGAGATGGGAAGGGGAGGGTTGGAGGTGTTATAAAATATGAATTTTGTTTGAATGGAAGAGTAGGAAAGGAAAATATAATTTTTTAAAAAGATAATTTTTTATTTTAGTCTAGAGCAACCAAAAAAATAAAATGCAAAATTTAATTATGAGGAAGAACAAAATTCGTTCGAAAAATATAACTCCTCCCAATTTCTCCAATTTGGTGGAATTAGTTTTAAGTTGCTTGGAGGGGTTCAAAATCTATTCTCTTTAGTTAAAAACTTAAAAAATCTACATTGTCATTACAAATTACTTGATAATTCACGTTACCTCTAAGAAAGATTGTCACTTATTAAATTGTCAACAATGTACATTGTTATGTTTAATATGCATAAGTAATGCGACTGACAATCTCTATTGTTTTATCTATTATATCAAAAGATTAATAAATACTATACAACTTTTATCAAAATACCCTTAAAGAAAATAGTTAAGTTACAAATTTATATAAATTTACATCAAACAAATAAATGTATAAAGAAATAGTATACGATTTTTTAAAATGATAATAATAAATTAATAAAAACTATCCTAAATTGTTTTTTATTATTTATAATATGTGAAAAAAATATTATAATTAATTAATATTAATATTCAAACTAATAAAAAATAATAATCAATTTAACTATGATAAAAATAAATTATTATTATAATAATTAATAATAAGTATACAAATTAATAAAATATTATATTATTATGATTTATTTTGTTATTTTATTATTTGTTTAAATAAAATCTCGAAGGATGAACGTGAAAAAAATTTATAGGAGATTGTCAGCCAAGTGACAATTTGAATTGCCATAGGCAATCTAGATTGTCACTTCATAAATAATCTGCAATATAGATTATCTGTAAAATTAAAACAAGTGAACAAGATAATGCGATGAGCTCAAATAATTTAATATCACATTACTTGATAATGTAAAAAGGTTACCTCTTGATAAACACCCCCCTTAATTCCATCCTACCCATCCCATTTCTTCAACACAAACATAGTCTATATGATTAAGCTAAAATTGAAGGGAGGGGGGAGGGGTTTGAAAGTTTTAAGGGGCTGACTATTTTTTACAAATAAAAGACTATCATATTTTTTTTTAATTTTATAATATTACTAATTTTTTTGGATGATTTTTCGTGCCCCTATTATTTTATCAATTTTATATTTATGATAATATTAAAAAAATATTTTTGTTTTTAAACTAACATTTTAATCACATAATTTATTATTTTACGTATTTTAAAATTGTTTAATATTTATTCACATAACTTTTTTTAAATTAAATAACTTAATATGTTAAGACTATTTAAAACCTAATATATAATTTTAATTATTTAACTCTTCATCGGAGTTCTCGGGTGAGCTTTTAGAATTTAAAGACCGCCTATTTTTTTTTGGAATTTCGAAAAATGTATAATTTTATGTTGGATCATGTTAATGTTTTATGTTGTCAGTTTTTTGATGTTTTGCTTACACCCCTAGCTAAAACACTGCTAAGAGAAAAACAATTATTTAAAAAATAATAAGGAAAAAGAAATGAAAGAATAACAAATCTTCATTGGAGGATTTACTTTTATTGCCTCCTCTCAAATTACAATTATCAGAATATAATTGAATAACCAGTTAAAAATAATTCTCCCTTATCTTATTTTTTACTTCTATTCAAACACAGCAACAATCATGTCATTTTTTATCATTAGAAATGATTGCTTAAGCAAGTAAAGGATTCTCGTAAAATAGTACCGCTAAATAGATAGATGAAAATTTGTGATTTGCCACATATGTTAGCACATTGGACACCGTCATCTCAGCCATAACTCCTCCGGGAATTCCTCCTATCAAATAGAGATATCACTTATCAACAAAAACGATACCCGTGAATTCAAAATACTTTATCAAAAAAATAAATACGAGCAACAGACAGATGAATGTTCTTTTTCTGGAACAAAATTATAAAAAGTATCATCATGGCCATTAATATACAGAATATGACAAAATTTTAGTCGGGGAATATTAACTCTTCTTTAATAATTTTTTTTCTCTCGTGTTGAAAAAATATTAATTAAAGAATTATTATTGCCTTATCTTAACAAGCCGTTTCCTATAAGACCGCACAGTACCCTAAACAGACCTCCCTCTCCCTCTCTGCACGTCCTAACAGACACCCTCTCTCTCTCTCTCTCTCTCTCTCTCTCTCTCTCTCTTATACCACTTCGATCCCCTTCCTATTTTTAGTATCCTCCGTCGACGCCGTCCTCCTTCACCACCACCGCCGCCGCCGCCGCCGCCGCCGCCGCAGTTGCATCTTTTGGAGAGGGTAAGATGTCGGAGGAGCTGTTCGACGTGGCCGAGTTCTGGCTCCCCTCCGATTTCGTCTATGACGATCTGCTCCTCGAGGACGAGCGGAGGAGGAAGGCCCTAATGGCGGCGCCGCCGCAGGCTGCCGCCAAAGCCTTGTTGTCGGCCGGCTTGGTCGACGGTTTCGCTTCGAATCCCGCCGTGGAGAGCGACCAGAAGGGTTGCTTGGCCGGACTGACGCAGCAGATGGAGCGGAACGCTTCCGCTCCGCACTACGCGGCGGACAAGGTATGCTTTGTACGCCTTTGCTTTTCGGTTTCTTTACCTTGGCGCCATGGCCGTTGTTTTTTGGTTTGCTGACTCGGTGGTCGGGTGAAGCCCCGGCACAGGGCTGTCTCGCCCCAGTCCACGCTCTGCGGCTGGCCGGCGTCGAAGAAGGGTAGCATGAACGGTCCTTCTCTGGCCTGCTTGCCGCCGCTGTCGAAGGAGGAGCAGCAGGAATTTGGAGAACCATGGAGTGTGCTGTCTGAGGCTGCTGCTCAGGTGATGCGACTCAAGCTTCGCGACCTCGTACACCGTAGAGATCTCTACGAGCGGGGACTTCTCGGGCTTCAGAGGAAGCCCACCCCGGCGGTCCCTGCTCTCGACATGAACGCCGGCAACGCCCCCGGTTACTACGCCGCCCCTCTTCCTACCCTTCAACAACTGCGAGAGGCTCAGGTGCGTTCCCTTGACAGTTGTTTGTTTGTACCATTTTGTCTATCTTGTCATCTTTTTGGGTAATTATTCTCTTCGTTTTCCCTCTTCCAGTTCTTTCGCTTGAAACAGCTGCAACTAATGAAGCAACAGCAGCAGCAGCATCAGCAATGGGGAAAGCAGCATAGAGCCAACGGCGGAGGGGGCTACGGGGAAGGCCGTTGTGGCCGCTCGCTTGACTTGTCACCACCTTCGTGGCCTCCTCTCCAGAAGCAACGCCAGCAGGCCATGGCCACATCTGGGGACGGTATGAGAGCTGTGTTCCTCAACAGCGCCAAGAAACAGTGCGCCGGCACCGGCGTCTTCATCCCCCGTCCTGCCGGCGGCAAGGTTAACGAGCCACCGCGGAAGAAGACAGGTCCACCTCCACCTCCTCTTCGTTTCCCTTGTTCCCCCGTACAATTGCTTAGGGTTTTTTTTAGTCGTGCATTTATTTAACAGTGTTGTCTCCAATGCATTACATTACTCAGCCCCACAAGTGTTTGTGGTTATGCAGTGAGTTCAACAGTTCTGGTTCCCACGAGAGTTGTTCAGGCCTTGAACCTGGACCTGGAAGAATTGGATGCACAGGCGCGCTTCTCCATCGATCATGGCAAGCTTTCTAATCACACCCCCAACATTCCTTGCTTTTTGTCACTTGTTTTGCTGGTCGTATATGTGTTGTCTGAACTCACATGTCTTTGTTACTGTAGCTGCTCCAATAAGCCGTAGCAATGCGCTGCCGCAGCAGAAGCCGAAGCCGAAGCTTCATGCCCACACCCAAAAGGCCGTGACACCACATGATCTCCGACTCCCCCAGGAATGGATCTACTGATACTATTAAGTCTAAACGCTAACCGGTAGCAGCATTAACAGCAGTATGAGTTGCAGTAGAAATTAAGATTGAGGTGTAGAACAAATGAAAGAATAGTAGTATGTATGTTTTGTTTGTTTGTTTGTCATAGGAGCATATTATAGTGGGTTTACAGATTGCATTCATGGGGAGGGTTGAAGGGAGAGGTGGTCAGGTCCTTGTAGTGTGCCTTTTTAGGGGAAAGGGTTAGCAGGGTTTGAGAAATAAAAAAAAGAATCCAAGTCATCTGCTTCATATGCTTTTGGGAGAATGCAATTAGTCTTTTGCAATAAGAACAGAACAGTTTATGAATACATCAGTGTTGCTGCCTTTGCTGAGAAGCACAGACATGAAGAAGCATTTATGGCCTGGGATTCAAAGAATAAGCCAAGGGACATCATGTTCTTTTTGGCCTCTATCTCTTTTTGTTGTTAGCTTTCTAGTCTGTGCTAACTTTTTTTTTTTGGTGTGAATGGCTTGGGGTTTTAGGAAGTAGGCATTGGATTATTTAATTTTCAACTATTTTGCAGTCTCTACAGTGTGTGTATGTAAGCTGTTTTAATGGTATAGTAATTATATACTAAACAAGAACTGCTTCTAAAGTTCATCTTGCAGTCTGCTTTTTTCTGCCGACCAAAGTGTGATCCAACTCTTTTTTTTTTCTTTCTTATGTATGCTTTCTCAAAAGTTGCCCGACACCACCGCTTGTGGGTGGGGGTATGTTTATTGTGTGCTTTAAGGCAAGGCAAGGCAAGGCAACGAAAGCAAACGACTGTATCGTGGGTGGGGGTCTCTTGGCTATGATTCACTAATTTGTTTAGGTGTTTTAAGGAGGAGGGGACTACGAGATTTGTTGTAAGTGTCGTTTTCCTCCTGCGGGCGGCAGTTCTGGTTGGCCGGTCAAAGTGTTGACCTCCTCATCGGGTGTTGTTGCATATAAATTGCGCCCACGAAGAGGAGGAATAATATAACATGGAAGGTTTCCGAGGGTTAGTGGTCGAGTGGTCCGCGTCATGTGTAACCCCGTAACATGCATGAGTTGTGGAACGCCTCACTTCACATTGGCTTTCTACCTTTCCTTTTCTTAATTGCACTTTTTTGCTTAATTAAACCCTTATTTAAGTGGTTTTAATAATAATAGTGTAATGGAGTGTACGGCACGTTTGTTTTGTTCTTTGTTGTGCACCTCTGTGTCACTGCTTGGGATGCCAAAAGGCACCTCCTCCCACCAAGTTCTCGAACCTAAAGATGTTGGGAGCCACAATTTGTGCATCATTCCTGATGATGTTTATTTAAATTTGGCCTCGGGGCTCCGCTACAACGCAACATAAAATTTAATTTTTGGAATAAATGATACCTTCACCAAATTTAACATGCTGTTAATATAGGTGAAAGGTACCGAATTTAAACATTAGTTGATTGATATTCAAAAATATCTTTCTTAATGGTACTATCAAAGTCATCAACAATAGATGATTAGCTCCATCTCGTTTTTTTTAAAAAGATGATCAGTTCCATCTAATGGATATTGCTATATTCTTGTAACTCATCCTTCTAAATCTTCGACCCTTTGATAGTGACATGTATAATAATAATATTAATTAAATTAAATATTTTAAACATGTGAATATTAGAAAAATGATATTAAGAGGAGGGAGCATTTTTCTTTCACAATTGCACTCAATTGTACCCTTTATTATTTCAACTTTTTAAACTTTAACAGTATCTTATCTTCTGTTAATTTATATACTGTTCTTTAGATCATGACCAACGCATTTTCTAACAGCACAATATAATAATAAAAATACAGGCGTCTCGTGATTTATCTTTTGCAATGTTCTTTCATGCTAGCTTTTGATCCATTTTCTTTGCTTTTATTGTATCTTATTACTTGCGCTAAGGTGACTTGTACAGAAGCAGATGATATAATAAATTGCTTTTCCTATGTTGTTTTAGGTGGCATCATTATCAAATTTTGGATCCCCCAGCATCAAAGCCATTCAATGTTTGTTTACCTGCTTATATAAGCCCTTCATTTGCTTTGTCAAGAGGTTGGTATTTTTGGCGGATCTTTGGACCAAAAACATCATTGAGTTAGTTGAACCAAACTTTACATACATCAAAACAACTAGACAATAGATCATTTTGTTCATCTCGTGTTTGAACGACAAAAACAAATTGTGCTATGCTGTAGAGTGTAGAGAAAGGGAGCCCATGAATATTCTATTGAGCTTTTCTTCTCAATTATGCCCAAGAATGTTTAATGGGCTTTTCTCGGCCTAAGGAAGGCCTAATAAAATTAATGTACTTTTCTTACCCCAAGTGTTGTCACTAGTATGACCCAACAGTGTTGTTGATATTCCTGTAGACTAGATAGATAGATCAATTTATTATTTATGAATAAGATCACATATTGATCTAAATAGTATCGAAAGATTTGTTCATCGTATCCATGAGCAAATGTTAGAAGAGTATTTATGTATCTCATGCAGAACTTATAAAATAAGTTCGTAAATAAGGAGCTGAAAGGAAAAGAAAATGCATTAGCACACATATCAGGTTTTACTAGAATTGTTAAGCTGATTGATTAAAGTAGTTGTTGCAGTCTCTAGCAGAGAAAAATAAGTATGCAGTGTTGATGTTGAAATTCGCTCAACAATAGACAAAAAAATAAGAGTTCTCAAGAAGAATAATCTTCTTAACTGAATTTTTTTTCTAAAACTACAAAGAAGGAAACCTTATTTATATGATTGCTATATATCTAATCCTACTTGAAGTAGACTTATGCAAAGAGAAATAAAGCTAAGACTAAGAAACTAAAATAAAAGGCTCCAATCCTGTTACTACCTTAAACAAAAAAAAAATGATTAGAACTCCAATTTCTACAAGAATTAGAAATTAAATAAAAGAAAATAAAATTAAATCAAACTATAATTTTAGGACTCCTAAATTTTAAATAGGATTCTTCCTTCACAAGAGTATATTTCTTTAGAGAAGTTCATCCTCGAACTTGGTAAGGTATAAAAAAAGTATATGAATGACTCTTGTCGTCATGTATAAATCTTGTCACCTTGAATAATCTGTGTAGCCAATCATAAGTTTTCAATCATATTGAAATGCTTATATGTTTTGGATTAATTTGAGGTATCTCAATAAACTTTTTCTTTAAAGAATTTTGTTTTTGATTTATCCTCTAATCTATTTTGACGAATTCGTCTTCTTTTTGCTAAACAAAATGCATCATTGGTGTTAAATTCATTACAATCTTTTGATCTGCAATGACTTCATAAACCTATTCATCTTGTGCAATAAAAATGATGTTATCTCAACATCTTCCGCAAGAAATACATGCTCTCCCTTGCTGTCTAGATAAATAACAATTTCTTCAACAAATTCTTGATCGAGTAGATAATCAACAATAGGCAAGTTGCTAGAAATCAATGGAGATTTAATCAATGACTCATCTTGGGGAGATTTGACAAGTCGACGAACTTCATGATTTTCTATGTATGATAATTGTCATATTTTTTCATAGCATATTTAATTCATTTTTCAATAATTGCATCACCTTATGCATCAATTTCTCATAAATTCAAATTTATTCATTTAGGAGTTAGAATCTACACATTTCTATTTATTTTGTGTACATAACATTCAGTGGAGCAACATAGGAAGATCGAAGATGAAAATAAAGTGAATTTCAAGGCGAGAATAATTGATTTATGAACTTCGTGACTACGATAGTTCTTTCATGCATGTGAGTGCATAAAGACGAGAATATGAAGACTTGTCACGACCCATTGAAATCCTTTTTCACGATCATGACAATGATAATAGAGGGGTCATGCTACGAACTCACGATTGTGCTGCAACATTTCAAGTTCTGGATATCACAAGCCGTGAAAAAACCTTCACGACCGTGAGCACGTACATGAAGAGGCACATATTTTTTAACGAATCATGATAGACGAATCATGGTCTTGAGCGGATGATGCAACAATGGGCCACGTTATGATCATGAATGTGACATTGCAATCACATGCCGTAAAGTTTTACAGGTATATTGATAGCGATAGGCTCACGACTATTACATCTCTGTCACGAGTCATGAGGTCTTCGAAAACATTGGCCATAACTTATGGTCAAGGCTGTGAACTTCATTTCACGAGCCGTGAGATGCGTGAGAAGTTAGAGTTGGATTATAATCGATCAAATATTATCTTTTGCTGATTTGAACTTAGAGTATAAACAAATTTCTGATAGAATTTGGTGCAGGCAAATTTTGACAAGGTTAAGACTCTTCATACAATTTGGAATATTGGAAAAAGTTATAATAGAACCATGAGGACTCATTGAAGGGTTGGCTGCAATCTTGAAGACAATCCTAATATCTAGAGAAGAAAGAGAAAAAATAGTACGTCATAGAGAAGAGCATCATCAAGGTGTCTTAGTCCTTAGTTGATTATATTTTTCTTTTCGTTAATTCTAAAGGATGAACTCCGATTGTAATTTATGCTTTATTTTTATGGAGTAACTTTATTGTAAAGGAAACTTTTTGAACCCTTGGTTTAAATGAATATATTTTTGTTCAAGTCTTCATGAATATGAATGTTGTGTTTAATGCCTTTTCATTGATTAATTGAGATTTTTTATTTAACTGACATCATTGACAGGAAAAATTGATTTTTTATTCTATTTAATCTTTGGAATTGATTTTTAACTTTAAGTTGAAGCATTGTATGTCATATCTTAGTATCATCTTGGGGAGTAATGCTTTGGGTGTGTGGTCTATTAGATTTTCATCCTAAAGAGGAACAATCGATAATTTAGAAGATATAAATTTAATTCATCTTAATTTTGGTAAATAATATGATCATTCTGGAGATGAATGATCAAATCTATTTAATGTTAAGATAGTTGATTCATCCTTAGGACAAAATCATAATTGAAGTAGATCCTAATCCATCTAGAAATCTTAATAAAGATCATAATCCAATTAACTTTTTGATGAAATAACATTATCCATATCTTATCTTATCTTATCCAATGCTTGTTGTCATCAATTTTATCTTTTAGTTTATTTTTATCTTTTCAAGTCAATTTTATTCAAAATTGTATTATAAGCTATTATTTTATGGGATTAGATAAATAGTTAATATCAATTCTCGAGGGAACAATACTCTACTCACATCTCTATTACTTAATACGATTAATGTACTTACTAGCGAGAATTTTCTGAACTCTTAGCACATATATATTTCGTTGTAGTTGATGTTGTGACTTCTCCTTTACTCGATGTTACAAAGGTGGAAAAGAGATACTTTGGGTCATGAGAAGACATTCTAGAATCAGTTGGAATATTTAATCAAATCTCGGATTAAGTTGATAAAGCTCAATATGTAAGTCGCTCTAGTCGACCCATGTCAACGTATCGTCCATGTCGTAGTAAGGTTCTAATACTAAATAATGCAGAACTTATGAAATAAGTTCACAGAAGATAGACTAAAAAAAAAGATACGCTAGGGCGTGCATCAAGTTCGACCAAAACTATCAAATAAGCTGATCGATTTAAGCAATTATTTTAATCTCTCGCCAAAAACATGACGCAAAAAAGTCTAAATATTAGTGTTGGAATTCACCAGATAATCAATAGAGAACAAGCATTCTCAAGAACAATAATATTCTTAACTAAAATTTATTATCAAGAAAAGACTATCTAAAACTAAAAAGAGAGCAACTTTATTTATAGGTTTGCTACAGACCTAATCCTATTTGAAGTAGAATTATGCAACAAAAAATAAATTAGGATTAAGAATAAAATAAAAAGATAACTAAAACTCATATTACTACCGGAAAAACTACTAGAATTCCAATTTTTAGAAATATTAAGAATTAACAAAATAAAAATAAAATTTCAAACTGAAATTCTACGACTCCTATTTTAAATAGGACTCTTCCTACATCAATATCAAACAATATAACTAAAATCACAATGTTCATACCTAGTCAATAATTTTGTCTTTGATACATCGATGATATATACTGGTGCGATGCATCAAGTGCATAATATTAGGTCTTTCAAAGTTGTGATCTACATTATTTTCATGCCTTTTTGTTGAGCTCAAGTCCCATTCTACACCAAATTCTCATTTTTATAGCAATCACACACCATCATGATCCAAATTTTGTTATTTCATACATTTAGAATCAAATGATGCTGCTTTATGCCTTTATTTCAGGAACTTCAGGAGAAGAAGTTTTTACATCCTCGCTTTACGACATATCACGACCTTGCACAAGAAATCGACAACAAAAAACGGTAGGGAATCTGTACAGTTCATGATTGGCAAGGACAAAACAAAATAATCAAAGGTGCAATCTCGGGCTGGACAAAGGTGACACGTGTCGAATAATGGATGTGTATAAGAAGGAACAATTAAGGTAGGGGAAATTATCTCGAAGTCAAGGAATCATTTCTTACCATCAGGATCACCTTCTATCTTTGGGTTTCCTGTTGGATGAAGGAAGCGGAGACGACGACAACATTGACAAACATTAGTTGCAAAGACGAAGAACTTGAGCTTTTCTAAATTCTATCCATTTGTGATGTTGATGAACATGTTGTGTAACTAAGTAGGATTTTCTAGAGTTGGTAGTAGGGGATGAAGGATTGCATTTTTCGGTTTCAAACGCATTTGAACTATTTTTATTTTTGTCATATGAATCCATTGTTTGATTTCATTTTCGAATGAGTGTGTTGTGAAAAGTTTAAGTTATTTGGCAATCGGACGCGAACTGACCTTCGATTCGATCTTCATTCTTGTCTGCACTCTCTCTCATCGGATGATGCATCCTTGATTGAGGCATCCGGGGAAGTGAGTGGTCATGGTTTTCTTTCCTTTTCGTTGAGTTCGATTGGGTCACTACCACTGGGCATTTCATTTGCATCTATGAGGAATCTGTCTTATTATTCTCTCTGTGCTTAGAGCATTTGGAGGACTTACCATCCCATCTCATCCACACACAGTCCAGTGGTGCGCTCCATAACAAGTTATGCAAACCTGTGATGTAGGATTATATGCCCAAAGACCGTCAACCCAATACCAGCCATTAGACTCACTTATACTAGGTTTTAGTTCTCCTTCTTGCTCTCCACCACGTGATTGTTGGGACATCGAGACTGAGATCCCTTGAAAAAGAATCCATGATTTCTCTCCTCGTCGAAATCTAATTTAGTATACAAATCATGCATGTCAATGATAATCCAATCCAACATCCTCGAAATCTACTAACTCTAGAGTTACTTCACATCCCTGCTGTATCTCTTGATTTGTGTGTCGTGGTCTATTTAGTTCCCATTTATCTTAGTTCATTTATGCAATCTTCTGAAAAACCCTAAAAATTTGTTAATCTACATCCTTGTTTCTTTTTGATCTATCGTTATCATTTCCTCTAGGATCTAGTTAGATTAATTTCGAGTGATTAGTTCCTGATAATTTCTTTTGCCTCCTTGTGGATTCAATACCGTAAGTGCTACACACGATTAGTTATATAATTTCAGTATTCGTAATGTTGTTCTAGGATTTTTAAAACTTATTGTCTACGATTATCACAATCGTGCATTTACACCATCACAACTCTGCTGATAAAACATTATATGAACTTGATTTTGATTTAACTTTAGATAACACCCACATCAAGTTTTTAACGCCGTTGTTGGGGAGGCAATAGCCAATTTTTAGAAAATTTTCGTTCGAGTTGTTAATATTATCATCTTCATTGTCTATATCGTCACTAACCATTTCCCGACATGTGAATATTATTTTTCTTTAATAATTTCAACTCATGTTTCCTTTTCTTCTTTTGTTCTTCCTTGACTTTTGGTGTAGTGCATGCCAAGATATCGTGCTGTTAAAGAAAATTACTGCTACTCAGAGCTTGAGTGAGGATTTAGAAGAAGGAGGAAGCAACAAAGACTAAATAAAAACAACCCATCACTAATTTCTTACTTGCAACTGAAACTTCTGAATTGACAAATTTATGATCAACTGAAACAACAATTCTGGAGTCTGAATGCCACACACCAATCACATTGCAGTTAGAGTACATACCTGGCACACCATTAGCTAAGAACTCTATCATTCATATTAGTGCTGACATACTTGAAACCTTAAGATCACAATAAGAAGATCAAAACATCAAGGAAGGAGAACCTGCTGCACAAGGTCCAAGATGTCTAAAGGACACTTATACCTGTAGCTAACCGAGAGGAGCACCAAGAGTATCACCTATGGAAAATGTCAACTTTATATTACAACCTGCCTTGGTTACAATGATTCAATAGGATCAATTTGGAGGATAAAGTACTAAAGATCTAGATCAACATCTCAACAACTTCAAAGAGATCTGTGGAACTCTTCAGTTCAATAACATTAATGTTGATGCCATTTACATGAGGCTTTTCCCTTTTTCACTGAGAGAGAAGGCTAAGTTGTGGTGGAAGACTCAAAACCTGAAGAAATGGCCAATTGGGACATGTTGGTGCAGAACTTCCTTGCTGAATTTTTCCCTCCAAGCAAGATTGCACATATCATAAATGATATCTATAACTTTAGGTAGATGGACACGGAGAACCTGCATGAAGCTTGGCAAAGGTTCCGGAATTTAGTTGCATCATGCCCACATCACATATCTGAGACATGGTAGCTATTAAATCACTTTCACTCAGGATTGAATTACCCAACTTCGATTGCATTGGAGCATCATGAGGAGTTTCTGTAACAACTGATATAGATGAAGCATACAATATCATAGAGAAATTAGTGAAAAACAATCACTATATGAGGCACGAGAGATCGACAAAGCCTATGAAGAAGAGGTCATCTGATGAAGGAGAAGTCTTATCATCAAAGGTTGAAGAAGCCATACAGTAGGCTTTGGGAAAATTGAACCTCACATCCCAAGTCAACATGATGCAGTCCCATGAGCGGAAGTGTGGCATCTGTGAAAACTTAGGACACACTACTGAAACTTGCAATCTATTGACTCAGCAACAAGACCTCCAATACGATCAATTAAACACTTTCGAAAACTTTGCTCCAAAACCCCCTATCAAGGTTGTCAATATCGCGAGTCAGACTCTTAAACTCGTAAGAGTTTAAGAGTCTATGACCCTAAATCGACTTAACTCGGGTCTAACTCGAAAGTTGAGTTAAACTCGGATGGACTCGAGAGTCAACTCGGTAAACTCGGTGAACTCGGTTGAATCGTTCGAGTCAAGTCATAAAATCTTAGAGTTTATGTTCTGGTAAAAAATGGTGATATTGATTTGGATACGTGGGTGTTATTGGAAAGAAAATAACTGTAGCTTTAGGGCTTGACTGCTTCCCTCACAAAAAAAAATTGGTGACTTGCTGTCTGCTTCCTTCTACACGATCTCGGCGCGACGCTGGCACCATATCTCATCTCCGACTCTCCATCCTCACTGATCGCCAGATCTCACTCCTCATCGATGGCCAGATCCTTGCCTCGCCTCTCCTGAGTCGCCTTGCATGATTGCCGCGGACTGTGCCTCGCATGACTGTCGTGGATTGTGCCTCACGTCTCCTTCGCCTTGCCTCGCACCATCGCACGACTGAAGCTTCGCCTTGCCTCGCCACTGTCGCACGATTGAAGCCTTCGCGTCGTCTCGCACCATCGTACGACTGAAGCTATACCTCGCCTCGCCACCGTCGCACGCTTGAATCCTCCACCTCGCCTCACAACCGTCGCACGAGTGATTATTATTTCTTATTTATTAACTTTTGAGGTTAGAGTTAGACTTTACAAAGATAGAACTTATCGTACTTGTACTTCATATTATTGTCGTTTTAAATGAATATTGTAGCTTTTATATTTCAAAATCTTAAATGTGTATATATATACATACATTTTATAATTATTCATTCGGGATATGGACTCTACGATTTTACGATTCGACTTTACGATACGAGTTTGCAGAGTACAAAACGAGTTTACGTAGACTCTCGATATTGACAACCTTGCCCCCTATTGAGAAGTACACTCCTGAAAATCGAAACCACCCATTTTTCTCCTACAGAAATAATTACTATCAGAATGCCCTAAGTCACAACTGGAAGAATTGATCCAACAATTGATGAAGCAACAAGAACATATGAATTCCAAGATTGAGCAGTTAGCTACTCACAACAAACTGCTGGAGAACTAGATAGCATTACAAGAATGTTGTAGCCTCGCGACACAATACTTTACTAGGACAATCAGAGACAAACCCTAGAGAACAACTTCGAGCTGTTACATTAAGAAGTGAGAGGAACTTGTCACCAAGACAACCAACTGCATAAACTATTTCTACAATAGAGAAGCCAAAAGATCATCCAAAATCAGCCTAAAAAAGAGGAACAACCTGAACCTGTAGTACAAAATCCAAACCCAATTCAAGCTGAACAACCAGTTAACTACTATCCACCTCTACATAAAGTCCTACCTTTCCCTCGAAGAACGCTAAAAGAACAAGAAGAAAAATAGTTCAACATATTCATAGAGATATTGAAGAAGTTATAAATTAGTATACCCTTTGTATAAGGAATCCAAAAGATGCCCTCATATGCAAAATTTCTAAATGACATCTTGTCAAAAAAGAGGAAGCCGAATGTTAAAGAGACCGTATCTGTAATAAAGAATGCTAGTGCAGTGATCCTGAACAAATTACTACCAAATTGAAGGATCCTTGCAGTTTCTATATTCCTTGTGAGATTGGACATCTACAAGTAAGAAAAGCACTTTGTGATTTGGGAGCTACTGTGAATGTGATACCCTCCTCGATGTGTGATAAACTCAATACCGGAGAGACAAAGCCTATCAATATGATACTTCAATTAGCTAATAGATCAGTGAAGCATCCCAAATGAATCCTTGAAGATGTACCAAGTTGGAAAATTCTTTATTATTGTAGATTTTGTAGTCTTAGACATGGAGGAAGTCTCAAATACCACCATGATTCTTGGAAGACCTTCCTTGCCATTGCGGGAGCTATCATTGACGTGAAGAATGACAAGCTATCATTTCAAATAGGGGATGAAAAAATTAAATTAAATTTATCTAAGACAATGAATAATCCAACTGGAGAACTATTCTTTGAAGAATATGATATCATTGAAGAAGTCGTGCAGGAAGTATCAGCGGTAAAATTTGCGCAAAAGCATGAACAAGCTCTGGAAGACAGTGAAAACCTTGAAGAGCTGACAATTCCAGTCGATCAGTAGGCGCTGTCAAATTCATAGAGTTCAAGAACATGCTGTGAAGAAAAAAAATCAGTCACACCCGCTGAAATCAGCTATCACAACCCCTGTAAGTCAATCAAGAAGAGTATCCGTTACTTCTATTGAAACACCTCAAACCAAGTCAGCACCCAAGGTTAAGTTGAAGCCACTTCCATACATGTTGAAGTATAACTTCCTTAGACTTCACCTACGCCATCATTGTTAGTTCTGCTCTACCCGAGAATCAACTTGACAAGTTTTTAGAAGTAATCAGGCCCACATGAAAGCTATTGGATATTCAATTGATGATATTAAGGGAATCAATTCATCGCTATGTATGCACAGGATTCCGCTTGAAGAAGATCACAACCCAACCATTGAGGTACAAAGAAGGCTGAATCCTAACATCAAGGAAGTAGTCAAAAAGGAGGTTTTGAAGTTGTTGAGTCCTGAACTCATCTACCCTATTTTTGACAGCAAGTGGGTGAGCCCAATTCGAGTGGTCCCGAACAAAGCGAGGCACACTCATTATCAAGAATGAAAAAAAATGAGAACTCATCTCTAGCCGAGTGAGTACCAGCTGGAGAATATGTGTCGACTATTGGAAACTTAACAAGTCGATGAGGAGGGATCACTTTCCATTATCGTTCATTTATCATATGCTTGAGCACCTGGCTAAGCATAAGTACTTTTGTTACCTGGATGGATACTCAGGTTTTCTACAAATTCTCATCCACCCTGCTGATCAAGAGAAGACGACCTTCACATGCTCATACGAGACTTACGCATATAGAAGAATGCCATTTGACTTTTGCAATGCGCTTGTCACTTTTCTGAGGTGTATGATGTCCATTTTCTCATAATTCATTGAAGATATAATAGAAGTGTTAATGGATGATTTTTTCGTGCATGGGTCATCATTCGATATCTGTCTATATAATCTGGAAAGAGTTTTGTAGAGGTGTGAAGAGGTGAACCTGGTGCTGAATTGGGAGAAAATGTCATTTCATGGTGACTCAAGGAGTTGTAACCGGACATATAATTTTAGAGAAAGGTATTGAAGTAGACAGAGCGAAAATAGAAGTTTTGAGAAGCTACCAAAACCTAATAAATGTGAAGCGAGTAAGAAGCTTCCTTGGACAAGCGGGCTTCTATCAAAGATTTATAAAAGATTTTTCCAAAATAGCTAAGCTAATGACAAACTTACTGCATAAGGACACTGAATTTTATTTTGACAGTCATTGTCTAGAAGCATTTAACAAGATCAAAGCTGCACTCATTTCTGCTCCCATACTGCAATCACCCAATTGGAATCTACCATTCGAGATCATGTATGACGCCAATGACCATGCTATAGGAGATGTGCTCGGAAAAATAGAGACAAAGGAAACAACGTCATTTATTATGCTAGTAGAATTTTTTATCCTACACAACAAAACTACATCACGATTGAGAAAGAAATGTTGGCAGTAGTTTACGCAATCAAAAAATTCAGATCTTATCTTGTGTGATCAAAAGTAGTGGTCTACACGGGTTATATGGCTGTAAAACACCTGTTGCAGAAAAAAGATTCAAAACCCCAACTAATAAGATGGGTTTTATCGATGTAGGAATGCAACTTGGAGATGAGAGATAAGAAAGGCGCAGATAACCTCGTTGCATATCATTTATCGACTTTTAGAACCCCTTGAAGACTGCTCCATACCAATCAACAAGGACTTCCTTGATGACTTCCTCTTTGCCGTTCTCAACATGAAGCCACCCTGATATGCTGACATGACAATTTTCTAGCTCATTAGCAAGCCTTCGGGAAGGGATACATTTCACCAGAGATGACTCGCCAAATGAAGAAGAAGTTATTCAGTTAACTCAAACATTTCTACTGGGATGATCCTATGCTTTTCAAAATATGTTTAGATGGATAATTAAGAAGGTGTGTACTAGAGTCGAAAGCTCATAGGATCATAAAGGTATGTCACAACTCCTTATGGAGTCCACAGTGGAATTCAGAGAACAACTACAAAAATACTGCAAGCTGGATATTATTGGCCTACTATATTTAGGGATGTGAACGCCTATGTGCGAGGATTTGATCATTGTCAGTGGATAGGAAATATTTCAAGAAGAAATGAAATACCACAAACTGGGATCCTTTAAGTCGAATTCTTTGACGTTTGGGGAATTGATTACATGAGACCATTCCCATCATCCAAAAAATTCAAGTATATTTGTAGCTATTGATTATGTGTCAAAATGTATAGAAGCTATCTCGACAGTGCATTATGATGCTACCTCAGTCTGAAAACTCTTTGGGAAAGTTATATTTCCATGATTCAGAATCCCCAAGACAGTCATCAGTGATGGAGGGAGGCACTTCGCAGAAAAGCATTTCGAAAACATGCTCAACAAATATGGAATTTATCGTAGAGTGGCAACAACATATCACCCACAGATGAGCGACAAAGTTGAAGTCTCCAACTGACAGATCAAGACCATATTGGAGAAGATTGTATCAAAATCAAGGAAAGTCTGGATATCAAAACTAGATGAAGCTTTTTGGACATGCAAAGTAGCTTTTAAGACACCTTTTGGAGTCACACCCTACCAAACAAGTATATGGGAAATAATGTCATTTACCTGTTGAGATGGAATAAAAAATATATTGGGCTGTGATACAACTGCACTTGGGTATGAAGAAGGCTGGAGATAACCAAAGCTTGCAACTGGTAGAGCTCAAAGAACTACGATTCCAAGCCTATGAAAATGCCAAAATCTACAAGGAAAGGACTTATAAACATATCTTGAACAAGTCGATCCAAGTTGGAACACAAGTCCTTTTCAATTCAAGGTTAAAACAGTTTTCGGGTAAACAAGTCATAATGAACCGGTCCATATATTGTTCGTAGGGTGCTTGATCATGGAGTAGTGAAATTACTTTCAAAGAAAGGATACATATTCAAAGTGAACGGACACCGGTTAAAGTTGTATCAACCCGAAATTGAAATCTCCAAAAAGGAGACTCACACTCGAATCAGCTGGAGAAGTGCGAACACACGAGAATGTCCATTCAAGGACATTAAACATTGATGTTTACTCGGAGGCAACCCAAACTAACACTTAATAAATTCTTTATTCTTTATTTGTCTAAATTTTAGGGTGTCAAATAACCAAATTGTGATCAGCGAGATGGAGGGCTGTGACTAAATCGGGAACCGCCTTAGCGCTGGGATGGAGATTCTAATTTTCTCGCCCACCAACATTTCACCCAAATTACCACCACGCCATTTAAGGGAACCAACTCGTAACTTTTCTCTCTTATCCCACTCTCACCTCTCCGAAGTCAAATGAGGTAGCTAATCTCACAAGAATATGACAAAATATTTACCAAATAAAAGAGTCACATACAAGCGTAATCACTATTCCAAAGTCATTAAGCCCTAAATTTCATCTAACCCTAAAACAAGAGGGATTAGTGCATCATAATTAGGGGAAAGAGGGAGCGATAAATAGAAGAGAAGAAATTCATCATCACGTTCAAAATCACGATTTCAACCACTAACATTCAACATAAATCAAAGTCACAAACATACATCATTAAGTGTACCTCTTACAAGTTCAAGAATCCCTAAAAATCATTACAAATGCCCAAATTTCGGCTCTAAGCAAAAGAGAGGAGAGAGTGTCTCAAAACCCTAATTACCCTTATATAGCACTGTAGCCAAGGCCACCAACCACTAACGACCCCGACAATTTGTTACGCTTCAACATGTCGAATTACGGGTAGAATGTGATGCGCTATGGGTGTGAGAATACGGTACGAGTTATTGGCTACGATTTTGAGTGCGCTACAATGGGAGGGAAATGTGCTACGACCGGAAGGAGATACGCTACGAGTAATCGTCAACTGCTACAGTCTCATAAAAGGCGCTACAACCTGTTTGTTGATGCACTACGGCCTGATGTTTGGTTGACAGTTTCTCCTCCTCTAAGTCGGTTGATCTTCCTCTCAAAGTCGGTCCATCCGGAAAGTCCTACACAATCATCCAACTTTGAGTAGCTCATAATTCTTTAAGAGAATTGATGTCAAATATAACTTAAATCACATGATAAAGCTATGAAATAAATGAATTATGCTACTCATGTGTATGCATTTATCACACTTATCAACTCCCCCAAACTAAATCTTTGCTTGTCCTCAAGAAAATATCATAAGTGGTGAGCTTAAAAAATTCATATCATGCACCAAATATCATCATCAAGTAAGGAGTTACAATTGCAAGTTTTTGAAAAAGTATAACAACTAAGTCATCAATATAGGGTTGAATCACTCCAAGCCGCGAATTCTCTACATATGCCATTGTCAAAAAATGAGAGGTTGTAGTTTACTTCACGAGTCTAACTATGAGTGTTGGTTAAGTTTTCATAAGCTTCGAGAACAACAACTAAATATGATGATAAATGAGATTCTAGGTGCTCCAAAGTTCAAATGCACAAGAAAGGTACTCTTATCATTCATGCTATGTCACACAAAAATAAAAGAAAATGCAATGCATGTGACTTTCGAACTTTTCTTTTGCACAAAGGGGAGTACACATTTTTCTTTTGCTTTGCTCTTTTGCTTTTTCTCTTTTTCTTTCTTTTGAGCATGCTCCTTTGATCATATTTTATTTGCTATTTTTCATTTCTTTTTTCTCATTTTCCCTCCTTGTGAATGCATGCATATGTATGTATAATGCACATAACACACATAATGATAATGCACGAATGATTTCATGTGTTCCCGCGACTGAGGACACGGGTGTTCTGCAATGAGTCTTTGCTCTATGG
>LTAE01002007.1:28545-48048 GCA_001647135.1 Pontederia paniculata | reverse complement strand
TTTCCCTCTCAAGGAGAAGGGAAAGAGACGAAGCCTAACTTCATCATCAGAAACTTCAATAAAATTGAAAGTATGTCATAATTGAATGAACTTCCTGATATGGCTAAAGGGGTCTTCATCTTGATTGCCACTGAACTGATCATGTTGGATCATCTGAATTGTCCCATATTGAATTTGGAAATTGGTTTCTACTGGAGGCAATGTGATGCTGCATAGTCTCTCTACAAGTTGACCAAGAGTGTAATCCCTCATGGTCCGATAAGCAGGTTGTTGGATAGGTGGTGGAAGTGGTGAAGGACTGTTGTCTATCATCTGTCTAGCCTCTCTTCTGGTCTGTCTAACAGTCCTTTCAATTTCTGGATTAAAATTCAAAGGCTGCTTGGAATTTCTGGTGTTGTGGCGATTATCAGACTCCAGATTTGTGTGACATGTACTAAAAATGCAACAAAACAAACGAACTGGTTAAAACAAAAATGGGTCGTGTCAGACGAAAACGGGCCGTGTCGGTGTCAGGTGGGCCGCAGTCCAAATGAGCTCGGGACAAATTAGCGTGCGTTACTAGTGAACGCGTTGTTTTGTGCACATTCCAAATGAATGCGAGTTGTGTTCCAAATGAACACGGACGATGTTCTGAGCACCTTACCGATGCGAAAAGTGTCTCGGTGGTGTTCCGAACACAGGTAGAAGACGCGGGCCGTTTCGTCTTGAACGCGGTCTGTGTCGGCTCCAAATCCCTTTTTTTGTCGGCTCAATTCCTACACGATCACCAGAAAGAAACTGAAAAGTAATACAATTCAAATTAACAAAATAAGATAATAATAAATTAAATTCAAAGTCCCCGACAACGACGCCAAAATCTTGATGCGAAAAATCACACGTGTAAAAATACGCGGCAAGTGTACCGATCGCTCAAGTAATAAAGAGTGTATATAAAGTTGTTGATCCCATAGAGACTAATGAAATTAAAATATGAAATCTTGTCTGAAAACTTGAAAAGGGAAGTTTTAAAAGTTTGTTTTAAATAGATAAGAACAGATAAAAGATGATATCAAAATTTTTCAAAAGATATATAAATAAATAGATTAGGTTGGTTAGGGATAGAAGTTTGTTTCACCATTGTTATCTTTTGGATATTATCAATAAAAATCTCTAAATGTTGGATGGCAGAAGGATTGATAATAAGACTCCGAAAACTGATGACTTAACTAGTTTAATCATAATTCAAGTCAGGAATATGTGAAAACATTAATTCCAAAATTAATTAATGTTAAAATGCCATGAAATCAAATCATAAATTGCTAAGCCTCTCTCGAATGAATAACAACCTACAATCTATGAATTTTGAAATAGATAGACATAGATCCTTGCATCATAACAGGAAAATCCACGAAAATGGCGGGAAAAAGTATGCAGGACACGGCCCGCGTTGCGTCCAAAACGGACCGCGTCTGGCCTGTGAAAAGTGCGACACTTTAATGATGAGAGAGAACGCGACCGAGTTGGCTACAATCGCGACCGCGTTCGTCTCAAATAAAAACAATTAAAATATTCGAGAAACGGCAGAACTGGCGCCGACGCGTGAACAACACGGCCCGAGTCGGCTTTAACAGAAGACATTGTCGAGTCTATGAAGATCACGACCGTGTTCTCGAAGAAAATAATAAAATATAAAAAATGGTTGCGCACAAGGTTCGGAAAATGAGGAGAAGAACATGATCAAGTCTGTGAGGATCACGGTCGCGTTTTCACCAATTAAAATATTCCAAAAAAAATGCAGACATAAAACGGATGGCAGCGAACAAACAGAAAACGGACCGTGTTAATCCAACATGACATATTTTCTCATCGATCGAAAACACAAATCTCGATTATCAAATTTCATAATAAAACCAGATAGAGTAATTTTTATCAACTACCCTTCAATTTTAGTATTAGTTCAAATCTATCCTTTAACTTTAATTTGTAACACAGATACCCTCTAAATTTAAATTTGTAACCAAACTACTCATTTACCTATTACAGAGAGTCACCTATATATATTACAATTTATGCCATCTCATTTTTATATTTTAAAAATTATATTTTTTGTCGCATTTTAATATACTAATTTTAAGTATCCGTGTGATCACGATCGATCGATACTAATTTAACTATTTTATAATTGATTTCGATAAAAAAATGATTTAACTTCCCATAACTAAATTGTATCATAACCCAAGTTGCTAAAAAATAAAATTCAACTCAATCAAAACTTAGACAAACTCAATCGATTTAAATAATCATTTTTGTGTATTATGGATTTGAATTTCAAAACTCATATTGTAAACACAATTAAGAAAAAAATACTTTTATTTTAAACTATACACATAAGAATGTCAATAGTTTAATATATATTTTGAACTAATTATGCTATAATTTGATATTATTGATAAGTAATTCATAATTTAAAGTTTTAAATATTTTGAAATTTTGATTGATTCTAAGTTAATTTATATTTACAGGTAAAGGGGTAATTGAGTTACGAACTTAAACTTGGAGGGTATTTCTGTTATAAATCAAAGTTAGAGGATATATTTGAGCTAATGTGAAAATTGAAAGGTAGTTGATAAAAATTACTCAACCAGGTACGAAAATTGAGAGTAAGAACACTAACAATATCTCACGATTAATGTTAATAAATTACTCAATAAACATAATAAAATATTCAGATGCAAGTTCATCCAATAATTCAGCATAAAATAATTCAAAAGACTATTAGGGTTTACAGAATTCTTCCCTAACCAATAAACTAAACTAAAGAAAAGAAGACTATTACAAACAGATTCTATAGAATTTCGTGAGGACGTCGTCGTCGGGTCTCCTCCACTCCACACCAGTGCTGCAGGCAGAGACTTGAATCTTCAATTCAGGGATGTCCTCTCTAGGGTTACAAAGGGTCCTATTTATATGAATACGTTGAAATCTGATGGTTAAAACTAAATCTTTCTGTCTTGTAGGTGTAGTCATCATCAAAAGTCATATGTTCTGTCGAACCGCCTTTTTAGGTGAGAACACGACCCGCGTTGGGGGTAAAACGGCCCGAGTTGTGCTGACGTGGAGTCTGATTCATACTCGATTTCGAACGCGGACGATTTTGACGTCATTGTTGACCGTTTTGACATGGAACACGATCGTGGCACCGACCTGATGTGGCTTCAACACGGTCCATTTTGTAGAACACGGTCCGAGTTGAGAACAGAAAATTACGGTTGATAATTGAGAGCCAGACACGGCCCATTTTGGTTGAACGCGGCCCGTGTTGGAGTTGAATTTTTGGAAGTCTCGGCTATTTGCTCTTCTATTCGAATTCTTTGTAGTTTTGAGACTCTCTTGCCTGAAAATTCACCAACAAAGAACATTTGAGTAGTTTCTGACTCATAGACAAAATATAATGAATAAATATGAAAATGATAAATAAATCTATACTAAATGCTAAAAATGATATGATATGCATGCGTGCAACATGTATATTTATGCTCGCATCAAGAAGGAATAGATATCGCGGGAGAGGAACAAGGAGAACAAATGAGGACAACGAAGAAGAAGTTATGAACCTCCTTGACATTCACACCACTATCATCATCAATCTTAATTGCCTGCATGATCCATCTTTAAAACCCAATGTGTAAGGCTCGATAAGATAAAAATAAAGTAAGAGAAAATTAAAATATGTTGAGTACATAAATTAATCATACCTTGAGACATCTGCACATAAAAAGGCATATAGAAAAAACATAGATAATTTCATCAAGGTACAACATTCAATTATATTAGATTATTTTACTTTTCTTCCAACATTTCATTCTTCAACATTTATCATTCTTTTATTTATATAACATTCTCTTCTTTATTTTTAGCTTTGCTTCTTTAACTTTCTTTCCTTCTTCTTTCATCTTTTTATTTTTACCTCCTTCTTTCTTAAAAATAATTTTTTTAAACTTATTTCTTTCATCTTTTTATCATGTGAAGAGCTCTTCATCTTTTAAAGATACCTTATGACACTTTCATATATCTTCGTTAATGATTGTACACACCACGATGTCCTTTTTTTCATAGATTAAATACGTAACGATAACTACGGAGTTTGGGATGGAGTGGTAATGAGCTCCTCCTGACGTAAGGAGTTTTCAAGTTCGAGTCCTCTAAATACAAAAAGTTTCATGGGACCTTCACCTATCATAGCTACGTGTCTGATTTGAAGCGCTAGAGATTAGTCAGGGCTAGTAGCCTTGGATATTAGAAGGAATGTTTTCTATAACCGTATTAGAGATCGAATTGGACGTCCAAGTAGGTCATGTTTGGATCAACGGGATCTGGTTTGATTAGACTGAACCAATATTTTATTAAAATAATATTATTTATAATAATCTAGAACATATAGCACAATAATACTATATAATCTGTTAAAAATTAATAAAACTCTATTGTTGGTTAGATATTAATGTAAAACATTATTTACTTTCTTCCAAAAGGTTAAAGTTTTTTAAATTAATGACGATTGGTAAATTTACTAGTGATGTCATATTATTTTTTTATAAATATACTATAACTATTTTGTAAGAAGATAGAAAACTTTAATGTTAACATATTAATTATAATGAAAAATCATTATAGTTTAAAAGAATAGTATTCAAAACAAGTTTTATTTTATTTTATCAAAATTTACTTAAAACTTTTATCTCTATGTTTAGTTACTTTTTCTTTCTTTATTTTCATTAATTTTCCTTTCTTGTTTATACTTTCTTTTTTTCACTTTTCTATATTCTCCCAATCATTTATTACTGATCTCATCTTTGTTTTACATTTTATTTTTTACTTTTTTCTTGTCACATTTTACATTGTGGTATTGGTATTTTTCATTATATCTTATTTTGCCTTTTATATTTAATCATTTCCATTTTCATTTCTGTCTTTCCTCTTTTTTTTTCTATATCAATATTTTTTACTTCTTTACAATTTTAATTAATCATCTCCTATTTTATTAATTTTTCTCATATTTGTTCTTCTTAATTGCATGATTTGACTTTCCATTCTTACTGCATTAATTGCATAATTTGTATTAGTTACCCTAATCAACAATAAATGCATTGTTATACAACTTTCCAAATTTGATTTTCTTTTATTTTTAAAATTTGAAAATAAATCAAGTTTTTATTTGGTTCATCGATTTTTTCATTTTTTTCTGATTTTTCCGATTCATTTTGGTCCGAAGTCTCCTCCGATTTTGATGTCAAACCGGACCGAACGATGAATACTACGCGATTAACCATCAGAATCGATCGATCTGATCCAATTTTAATAATATTTATTATGAGGCAACACAAAATAAGCATAAGTGAATAATATTTATTAATATTAACTAATATTCCAAATTATGTATAATTCAGTATAATGTAATAAGATCCCAACCAATTAGGAAAGTTCGCTATCTAATATTTGTGTTTCCTTAATATCCATGAAGTAGGAGACACTATAACTATAGTTCCATATTCGGCCTAGGAGCGAGAAATCCCTATAAATAATCAGTTAATGAATGTAAAAAGTATTTGTTAGTGCATATTAAGTTGGATTAATTGCACGAGCTTTTGCATAAATGTGAGTTAATTCAATTTATAAATACATGATTGCTTCCACTTAATAGAAATTAAGTTATATGTTTCCTATTAACTTTTAGTTGTCCTTTTATATACTTTTTTTCTTTTTGGGATAAGGTTTTAGTTACCCTGTTGGTGTATAAATAACAGGGCCATCCTCTTCAACGCTCACGTCTGAACCAATCAGAAAGCTTCGCAAACATGATGCAAGCTAAAAATGGTGCAGGGGCACTCCACCTCATCATCATCTTCTTCTTATGCTTCTTCGTCATCTTGTCGCCGACGATTACCGTCGCCACTGGTTTAACCTTAGAACTCATCCATCGGGACTCCAAACGCTCCCCATTCTACTCGGAAAACCTCACCGACATCGAGCGTTACGAGATGCTCAATGAGATCTCGTACGAGCGCTTGCAAAGGTTCAAGTCCTCCTCCTCCTCGTTAGAAGAGGTGAACCAAACAGGCATACGGCCCCCCGTGAAGATGGTCGGCAGCTCCTACCTTGTCATCGTGAAGATTGGGAACGCGCCAGGTTCGGATAACTACCAGTTCCTGCTGCTCGATACGGGGAGCGCACTCACCTGGACACAGTGCAAACCCTGCAAACCCTGCTTCGCTCAGAAAACCGACATGTTCCAACCGAGTCTTTCCCCTACGTATAGTCGAATCCCTTGCAACCATCCCCTCTGCAGACGGCCAGATTACAAGTGCGAGCACGACAAATGCACATATCTTGTGCCTTATAAAGATGGAGACCATGTTCAGGGCGTGCTCTCGCGTGAAAAGTTCGGGTTCCATGCGATTTCAGGTACCCAAAACTTCGAGTATATAGAGAACCTACCATTTGGCTGTTCGGATG
Source organism: Pontederia paniculata (assembly GCA_001647135.1). Taxonomy (NCBI): domain Eukaryota; kingdom Viridiplantae; phylum Streptophyta; class Magnoliopsida; order Commelinales; family Pontederiaceae; genus Pontederia; species Pontederia paniculata. Next base: position 41,556 of record LTAE01002007.1, on the reverse strand, counting down.
TGAACCACATGACCCACGTCAATGGCGTTTCATCCGGGATCCTAGGCATGAATGCTAAACCCGAGTCGTTCGCCATCCAAGTTGCCAAAGGCAGCTTTTCCTATTGTTTGGCTCCCCAGGCCCGTAGCGGTTACCTTCGTTTCGGGAATGATATCCCCCGAGTGGGATCACCGCAGCTGCAACAAACACCGCTGGAGATACCGAGTGGCACTGGCGACTATTACCTTACTCTGCTCGGCATCAGCGTGGGCAACCAGCGTCTTAAGCTTGATCCGGAACTATTCAGGCGGCGTGGGGACACGGATGGAGTCATCATCGACAGCGGCTCGGCCAAAAGCTACCTTGTTAAGACGGCGTACATGGCGGCCGAGGATGTGTTGAAGGCCTACTTCAACAAGTACAGTTTGAAAACGGTGAAGTCGAAATATGGCACGACGTGCTTCCCGCGGCGCAGCAGCGACGTGGAAAGATTGTTGCCGTCCATGACGTTCCATTTGAAAGGGGCCAACTTGGAGGTCCCAGGCATGCATATGTTTAGCTTTCTCCCCGACAGGACATTCTGCTGGAACGTTGGCATGGACGCTAAAATGACGACGATCGGGTCTTTCCAACAGATTGGCAAGAGGTTCACGTACGATCTTACACAAAAGATTTTGTCGTTCGCCCCGGAGAATTGCGCCATGGATGGATGATGAAACTAACATTCATGCATGCATGTTCCGTGGATGCCTGCAACAATCAAAATCCTCGATTCTTGTTGTTGTAATAATCGACCTTATTAAGTCAACTCTAGATAAAAATATATTTAATTAAATAAAAAAATTAATTGTTATGTAAAAGTTAGTGATATATATATATATATATATATATATANTGTTGTAATAATCGACCTTATTAAGTCAACTCTAGATAAAAATATATTTAATTAAATAAAAAAATTAATTGTTATGTAAAAGTTAGTGATATATATATATATATATATATATATATATATATATGATCTTTTTAAAGTTAAAGTTCTGACATAATTATGAAAGTCTTTCGGACAAAAGAAAATCAATAAAATATTCTCACTTTATTGAGTGAAACAAGTTGATCAATTAAAATAATCAAGAAGGTGAAGGCGAACATAAATTCTCTATCCATAATAGTTACTCTTTAAATTTTACAGTTGACTTGATAAAAATATTAGTAGCTACTTAACCCATTTTTCTGGGATGATAAATAATGTCAATAATCAATTCATTGTAGAAGTATGCTATAATTATTAAAGGGGACCCATCAGCTTCCGGTGCTAATATCCCTTGATCTACTTACCAAAATTCTGGTTAACAGAAACTATCCGATATTTCCAACAAAATAATGAAATAATAAAAATAGAACAGTTCTTCCAAAATAAGCGGGTGACATCAGAAACTCACAGGAAGCGTATGGTCCAGCGTCCGAAATGCTGGAAGATTGATGTACATGTCTGTTCTCGGTCAACAAGTCATCAAGTGGATATGGATGTAACACTCAACATTTTTATAAATTAGAAAATAAAATAAAATGATGGTTGAGCCATACTATAAATAGACTCATTAAGAAAATAAAAATATTATTTTGACATTTTCTCTTTCCTCTCTTCTCCCTAAACGCAGAGGTAATGAGTCTAGATCTTCTCCTTCTTAAGGATTGTTCTCTTCCTTGATTCTAAATCTTTATCAAATCTTTAGGAGGCGGTGGAGGAGAAAGACAACATGAAAAACAAGAAGGAATCTAGATCAAGGAGAATACAAAAGGAAAATCCAACAAGAAAAATATATGTAACATGACGGATCCCCTTAGAATAGATTTTCATGATAAATCAATGCATGGTAGGTCTTCTTATAATATTATGACAGATTCTATATGATGACTATATGTCATGTGATTCTAATTTTAATATCCATGATGAATATATGATGTTTCTGCCCTAGAAAAGTTCATAATGTAGATTATTTAGAGATCCGTTCATGATTATATGATATAGATTTTAAGGCTGAAAATCGTAGAAAACGTAGTGTTATAGATCCCCATATAATAATATACCTATAAGGGAAGAATATCGGAACTAGTCAGAGAAAAAAGGGGCGAAACTCGCCCAGAAATTTTCCATCACGACCGTGACAAACATGTCACAGGTCGTGACGGCAGTAGTCGAGGAAGATAGCACTCGGTCACGGCCATGACAGACATGTCACAGTCCGTGACGGCAGCAGTCGAGGAAGACGACACTCGATCACGGTCGTGACAGACATTTCACGCACCGTGACGGCGGCAGTCAAGGACGACGACACTCGGTCACACCATCTGGTCACAGGCCGTGATAATAGAAAGGATAATAAATCACCCAGTCATGGCCGTGAAGACTTCTTCACGGGTTGTGACTTCGAGTCGTGAACAGAGGTCCCGTAATCGGTCACGAATGTGGTAGCGAGCCGTGACCATAAAATTGATTGTACGGTCACGGTCGTGACAAGTTCGTCACGGGCCGTGACCATGAATGAATGTGCGTTACGGTCACGGTCGTGACAGTCTTCACGGGCCGTGACATGACAATCACGGGCCGTGACAGACCTATCACGGGCTGTGACCACTATTTTACAGGTTCAGTTCATGTCGAATCTTTTCTATTCTAAGTATAGATGTTGTGGAATTCTTATGTAATCCTAAGGACTAATATGTGGACAAGATAAAAGGTCAATCATCCACACGAAATTAATGATGAGGCCGCCATGTATTAAATGATTGGGAGCACAGTGTTAATGATGATGGGGGATTGGTAGATCAGCTGCTACCTAGTTCCTGTTGTCTGGTCTTCTCCTCTCCTTGCACTTAATGAATTTCTCGAGCATCCTTTTCGGTCGTGGCTTGTGCACCCCCACTGACCTATTGGCGAAGCCTCTAAAGACTCATGAGCCATTCAAAGTCACAACAAAGCAATCCTCAAAGTCACCTCAAAGTCACTAATGGGACAAGAAGAACTTAAGAAGATAACCACTTGGCTTAATATTTGCATTGAGCATATTGCATTAGATGTTAAGGAATGATGTTACTGTATTTTCATGTATGCCAAGTATAAAGAAAGTTAAATGATGAATGAAATGAATATGATGAAAGAACTCAATGATGATGATGATGTGGAGTAATGGATATTTGACTATGGGTCATGCTTAATCCTTTTTTATACGCTTAAAATGATTGATGTTTGACTATATGTCATAGCTCACTCATGATACAAGAAAGTAATGATATGTTAATGAAAGTTAAGTTATGTTAAGAAAGTATGTATAGAGTGATTTATGTTTGACTGATGTCAAAGCTCATTCCCTATGCAAAGAAAATATAACAAGATGAAATAATGAATGATGGCTTAGGAGTAATTAAGGATGGACTAGTGTCATAGCTTACTTCTCATACAAAGAATGTAAATAAAGATGATGTATGAAAAGAAAGTAAATTATGATGAAAATGATGTATGTAAAAAATTAAGTGAAAGGTATTTATGATATTTTATGATGATCCTCATGTTATAATTTTTTATGATTAATTATGATGATATGATTTAAGTTCCATGCTTTTATTCTATCATGAAAAGTACCTTTCTATTGTGCCTTACATATATGAGCTTCATAGCTCATGGTGGATTTGTTTTCCCCCTGATTTGGATCCTGCAGGTTAGTGATCTAAGGTACTATAATGACTAGTGGTGCATGCGGTGACAGATGTTCGTGATGATGATGCTATTTGCACATGAGTAGTGGTCCTAAGTCAAGTTGTCTCTAGATTAATTCCTTTTCCAATGATGTAACATTTATTTATGAGACAAATTATGTTATGTACGACTTTCTCAATTATTTTATATATGATAAGAGTTTTTGAAAGTTTATATATTCCGCATTTAGTTGACCAGTCTTTGTGTCAACCTAAAAGTTAAGAAAAAGTAGGATGTGTAACGCACTTAGGAGAGCATTCTGCCGCATGGCGGGGTGGTCTATTGGGGGTGTTACAGTTATGGTATCAAAGCTTAAAGTCGGGACTCTCTTGATGTCTCCATTGTAGATAGAGTCTCATGTGTAAAGCATCACGAACAGTCGCAACACAAACCAGAAGTAGGTTCCTTTAAGACACTACTATTCTTATGATTGACATGATTATAATGTATGTAAGTAGATGACTCTCAGTTGTGTAGTTAACCATCAGGCTAAAGTCATCCAAAATCAGGAAGAAGAACTCTCATCTCTTATGTGATGTTTAGGAGAACATTAAAACTTTTAGAACAAAATATCTCTAAGATATGAAATAGACCTCAAGGGACTAGGTGATGAATTTATCACCTAACATGTAATGTTTAAATTGATATATTATCCCATTGATTTAGGAGAGGTCATATGAAGGAATGATTGTATTTGTCCCACACGAAGAGTTTCCGTGTGGTAAAGCTAAAATGACTTAATGAAATATTAGATTAAGAAAAAGTAAGTTAGTGATGTCGCACAACAAGTAACAAACAACAATCAGAGGCCCCATGATAATGGGATTAGTGTGGTTCAGTGGTTGAAATATAGATTCATTATTCTCTCGATGATGAAATAGATACGAAAGATGACCCCCTAAATAGTTCTCATAGAAACTAGTGTTACCTTGGTGAAGGACATATTATTGAAATATTGATATGATGTCACACCATGTCAATTAATGGTATGATCTGATTCATAAGGAGGTTATTCAGGAATTTGATGAACCAAGAAAGATTTTTGAAGAAGTAAAAGGTTATTAATGTGATCCTCGTAAAATAAAAAAAAATATGTTGATATTGCAGTCTAGAAAGATCAATTAATGATTGAGAGTACGACTATAGAATTTTAAAAATGTTTAGATGATCTTAAAGGTTGAGAATTTCATAGGAAGAGTTAGGAGAAGAGATTTCTAAGGAATGTTAGAATTATTTAGGTTGAATGCTTAGATAGATGAAAATATGAACAAGAAATGGAGGAAATAGTGGTACGAGTGATATTATGGAAGATGTTAGGTACAAAATAAGTGATTGAATATCAAGTTAAATTTTGAAATATCTACATATATGTAAAATTGGAAGAAGTATAATATTTGGAGAGCTAGGAATTTTTAATTTAATACCAATAGAAGGAATAAGAAATTTTAAATGATGAACCAATTGACCGAATGATAGAAATTGAAATTTTGAAATAGATTCAAGGAATTTAATGCTTGATTTGATCAAGAGAAATTTTAGAAACTAATGATGATCGGGTAGGTAATGAATTTCTCATAAGTGATGTAGAAATTAAGATTTGAAGGATGTACTATGATGACTCAACATGCGACGAGATTAAGAAAGAATTAATTATTTGAGTCCACAAACTGTTAAGATTGACACTAGATGAGGGTAGTCAAGTGCAATCTATAGCATGATTCTCAACAATGAAGGAAATGTTAATAGTCACACCTTATAATGCATTTATGATAGTTATGTTAATATTTTTTTTGTTGACGATGTTAAGTTGCTACCACTAATAGTCGATGTGATCCAAAGAAAAAAAAAGATGAAAAGAACATTATCGGACATGATGTGATTGATCATATTGATGAGACATGTATAGGTCATATTGAGCCCCTTTCTTGTATAGTAATAATGAACCATTGTATAGATAAATCCAAACAATATTGTCTAAGGTAAAGGATAGTTAAAGGAACACATATACAAATGAGAATGTTCATGTCCTTTGATTAAAGAGACTACCAAATAGTTCATGACCAAAGTCACATGTAGGAACATGAAAAGAATATATTTTTTCATCCACCCATAATGTATGTTGAACAGTTAGATCTGAAGTCTAACTTTTTCAAGATCAAAGATCACTCAAGTTTAGAGTGAAAAGTAAGTCATGATTAAATAAGTGAATCAGTGTCATGTTTGATCTAAGCTATGAATATTGTATATATCACCTAAAAAGATATAGTGAAAGTAAACTTCTAACTCACGTATGAAGAATTCTTGATCCATAAAACCAATTTTCATAATGAGTGTAGTTGTACATGATTGGTCATGAATGGAGGATTTGCTACCACGCTGATCTCCAATTGTATCAACTAGTTGATAAAGGACCTATGAGATTTTGATAATTTGTATTATGGTTGATCCTAAGATCTCATGTGAGGTAAGACCTCAAATATAGTGTAGAGTCTAATTGATCATTAGGTTGTGTCAAGAATATGATGATCCTAAAAGGATCATGAAGTGGATCTTAATGATTGCTAAGATGTTTGACATTATGTTATGTGTTATGATTGATTTATTCATTATTCAAATTACTCCAATTGGGTTATGATTAAGATGAGTTTGTGTCTTGATCAGACAAATTAAAAGGTATCCCATGCTATCTAAGGATGTCCAGAGATGAATGTGACCGCATGTAAATGTGCAAGTATTAGTTATGATTATGTAGATTAAATGATATCCAAATATTGATAAAGATGATTTGAAATAAGGAAACATGTATATCTCCAAACAATGATAAAAGAAGCTTAAGTTAGTTAACATTATGACGAATATGGATAATCATGAATTATAGGAATTGGTGATAGACACAAGTTCGATATATCAAGAGAAGTGTTGATGAGTACTATGAAAAGAAAATGTATAACAATATTTCTAAGGAGGTTATCTACTACCCGACAACCAAGAGATGAAACATTTATTATGTATAAGAATTTGATGAATATGATAAAAAATAATTGTAACCATAAATAATGTCTTTCAAGAACAAAAGACTTGATCAATGTTATATGATTATCAAATGATCATAAGAAAAATGAGAATGCATAGGTAACCATTGGAGAAATTATGAAGTTCTAGATGATTTGAATTATTGTTATCCTCATAAATTATTAAGAGGTAAAGTAAAAAAAAACAGAGACTTTATTGTGTGCCCCATACAAGTTCCAAGAAAGGTATAAATGCTAATTTGATTATTGAGAATTTTATATATGGAACTATCACTCAGGTCTATGGATATGACTATCATTAAGATGTATAGCGATCGATAAGGAGCTAGGAGTGTGATAGAGAATATAAATGAATTAGTCATGAATCGTTGGATGCAAGGAGGGTTGATATAAAATGTATACCCAAACATCAGGGATACAAAGAGAATTACTAGCGCAAACAAAAGTTACTAGAATGACCGATCGATGTTGGATTATATTAAGAGATAAAAGACAAGACGTGGACCTTTGTTAGATATCCACCTTATACGTCCAAATTTGAGGACGAATTTAACTTTAAGGAGGTTATAATGTAACACCCAACATTTTTATAAATTAGGAAATAAAATAAAATGAGGGTTGGGCCATACTATAAATAGACCCATTAAGAAAATAAGGCAACCCTTTTGGCATTTTCTCTCCAAAAACCCTAGCCTCCAGGGACCTTCTCTCCTCTCTTATCCCTAAATGCAAAGGTAATGGATCTAGGCCTTCTCCTTCCTAAGGATTGTTCTCTTCCTTGGTTCTAAATCTGTACCAAATCCCTAGGAGGAGGTGGAGGAGAAAGACAACACGAAGAACGAGGAGGAATCTAGATCAAGGAGAATACAAAAGGGAAATCCAACAGGAAAAAGGTATGTAACATGGCGGATCCCCTTAGAATAGGTTTTCATGATAGATCAACGCATGCTAGGTCTTCTTATAATATTATGACGGATTCTATATGATGACCATATGCCATGTGATTCTGATTTTAATCCCCATGATAAATATATGATGTTTCTGCCCTAGAAAAGTTCATATGTAGATTGACTAGAGATCCATTCATGAATATAAAGATGTATATATTGATGTAGATTTTAAGGCTGAAAACCGTAGAAAACGTAGTGTTATAGATCCCCATATAATATATTACCTATAAGGGAAGAGTCTCGGAACTGTTCAGAAAAGAAAAAAGGGCGAAACTCGCTCAAAAATTTCCCATCACGGTCGTGACAAACATATCACAGGTCGTGATGGCAATAGTTGAGGAAGACGACACTCGGTCACGGTCGTAACAAATATGTCACAGGCCGTGACAGCAGCAGTCAAGGAAGACGGCACTCGGTCACGGCCGTGACAGACATTTCACGGGTCGTGACGGCGGCAATCAAGGACGATGGCACTCGATAACGGTCGTGACCATCTGGTCACAGGCCGTGACAATAGAAAGGATAATAAATCACCCAGTCACGACCGTGAAGACTTCTTCACGGGTCGTGAACAGAGGTTCCATAATCGGTCACCGATGCGGTCGCGAGCGGTGACCATAAAACTAATTGTACGGTCACGGCCGTGACAAGTTCGTCACGGGCCGTGACCATGAATGAATGTGCATTACGGTCCGACCGTGACAATCTTCATGGGTCATGATATGACAGTCACGGGCCATGACAAACCTATCACGGGCCATGACCGCTATTTTCCAGGTTCAATTCATGTCGATCATTTCTATTCTAATAATAGATGTTGTGGAATTCTTATGTAATCCTAAGGACTAATATGTGGACAAGATAAAGGGTCAATCATCCACATGAAATTAATGATGAGACCTCCATGCATTAAATGATTGGGAGCGCAGTGTTAATGATGATGGGGGACTGGTAGATCAGCTGCTACCTAGTTCCTGTTGACTGGCCTTCTCCCCGCCTTGCAACAAATGGATTTCTCGAGCAACCTTTTCGATCGTGGCTTGTGCACCCCCACTGACCTATTGGTGAAGCCGCTAAAGACTCATGAGCCATTCAAAGTCACAACAAAGCGACCCTCAAAGTTACCTCAAAGTCACTAATGTGATAAGAAGAACTTAAGAAGATAACAACTTGGTTTAATGTTTGAATTGAGCATATTGCACTAGATGTTAAGGAATGATGTTACTGTATTTTCATGTATGCCAAGTATAAAGAAAGTTAAATGATGAATGAAATGAATATGATGAAAGAACTCAATGATGATGATGATGTGGAGTAATGGATATTTGACTACGGGTCATGCTTAATCCTTTTTTTATACGCTTAAAGTGATTGATGTTTGACTATATGTCATAGCTCACTCATGATGCAAGAAAGTAATGATATGTTAATGAAAGTTAAGTTATGTTAAGAAAGTATGTATAGAGTAATTTATGTTTGATTGATGTCAAAGCTCATTCCATATGCAAAGAAAGTATAACAAGATGAAACGATGAATGATGGCTGAGGAGTAATTAAGGATGGACTAGTGTCATAGCTTACTTCTCATACAAAGAATGTAAAGAAATATGATGTATGAAAAGAAAGTAAATTATGATGAAAATATGCTTTTATTCTATCATGAAAAGCACATTTCTATTGTGCCTTACATATATGAGCTTCATAGCTTATGGTGGATTTATTTTCTCCCTTCTTTGGATCCTGCAGGTCAGTGATCTAAGGTGCTATAATGACTGATCATGCATGCGGCGGCAGATGTTCGTGATGATGATGCTATTTTCACACGAGTAGTGGTCCCAAGTCAAGTTGTCTCTAGATTAATTTCTTTTCCAATGATGTAACATTTATATATGAGACAAATTGTGTTATGTACACTTTCGCAATTCTTTTATGTATGATAAGAGTTTTTAAAAGTTTATATATTCAGCATTTAGTTGACCAGTCTTAGTGTCAACCTAAAAGTCAAGAAAAAGTATGATGTGTGACGCACTCAGGAGGGCATTCTGGTGCGTGGCGGGGTGGTCTTTTGGCGGCGTTACAATGGATGTCCAGCTAAATGTGTTCAGTCACGAGAGACAAGCTTATAAGTATGCTAACACAATCAATTAACCGTGGAACCTGTTCTAGTGAAACACTAAATAGACTTCTCATTTCAGAGGCATGAATTTTACTTATCTATACTAAGGAACAACCAATCACACTTGATCTAGCAATGAAGAGGACAACACTGTAAATTACCTCTACTTTGGTTCCATCATGGGATGTTTGCCAAGTAGGTACAAGTTCGACTTTATGATTAATAACACATAAAAGTCAGTCCATCTCCCTGTGCCACATGGGCTTCTTCTCAGCAGGCAGTGGCTCCAACCTCCATAGTTTCCCGAAGAATGTGGCTGTAGAAATGAAAAAGTTTAGTGCAGATGGTGGAACAATTTGGAAAGGCGTACTCGGCGGCCGAGGCTGTGTTGAAGGCCTACTTCAAGAGGTACAATTTGGAAACGATGAAGTCGATCTATGGTATGTGTTTCCTGCTGCGCAGCGGCGATCGAAAGCTTGTTCAATTGCGTCCATGTTGTTCCATTTACAAGGGGCCAACTTGGAGGTCGCAGACATGCATATGTTTTACTGAAACATGCATGCATGCTGTGGATGTGTGCAAGAGTCAAAATCTTCCATTCTTGTTTTTTGTAATAATTGACCTTGGGTAGACATAAGTTAGAAATTCATATGATTCATAATGTTATTAATTTTGCTTCAAATCATTACTAAAGTGATATGAGTAGTAAGTCAATTCTCAATAAAAAAAATTTATTAAATTAAAAAAAGACAACTGTTATATAAACATTAGTTATATTATATATATTTCTATAAGAAAAAATGGAGGTACTCCCTAGGTAAGTAGGGAGTATCATGTTACCTACCTCCTAAACTGTAAGATATTAAATCTACGATGAATAGATTTAGGAGAGAGAAAAAATTTAGGAGAGAGAAACTCTAATATTCATCGTAGATCTAACATCCTACTATTTAAAAGATAGGTAATATTAGGGAGCACCTTCATTTGACCCATTTCTATACGATCTCTTTCAAGTTAAAGTTTGATATAAATATGAAAGTCTTTCCAAAAAAATGAATAAAATGCTCTCATTTATTGAATGAAACAAATTGATGAATTAAAATAATCGAGAAAGTATAGATGAAAATGAATTCTCAATCTATAATAGTTACTCCTTAAATTTTAGAGTTGAGTTGATCAAAATATCAGTAGCTTTTAACCCATTATTTTTGGGATAATAAATAATGTCAATAAACAATGCAGCGTAAAAGTATGCTATAAATATCAATGGAGATTGAAGTGATAAGCAACTTCTTTAGGTTGGAGGGACAAATGGAAGGAGGCCTAGCCATCAGCTTCTGATGCTAATATCCCTTGATAAACGTACCAAAACTCTGGTTCACAGAAACTATCCAATATTTCCTGCAAAATAATGAAATCCTAAATAGAACAGTTCTTCCAAAATAAGAGGGTGACAACACAAAATGGTATAACATCAGAACTCACAAGAAGCATATGCATATGGATGTCCAACCAAATGTGTTCAATCATGAGAGACAAGCTTATAAGTATGTTGACACAATCAATTAACCATGGAACATGTTCTAATGAAACATGTAATGCTCGAGATTGAGTTGAAAAAAATGGAAACAAAATTAATAGATAAAAGTCCTAAGTTTATTTTACGAGATCGAATTTGATGATTTTAAATTTTATTGGAAGCTCTAGACTATTCTATATAAAACCTATAGTATGAAATAAATCCACCAAGCACTCATGTTGGTGGAGCTATCACAAGAACTCTCTCTCTCTCTCTCTCTCTCTCTCTCTCTCTCTCTCTCTCTCTCTCTCTCCTTCCTCTCCTTAGGCCATAAGTCAAGACAAATCAAGTTTTATCTTCATTGTTCTCCCTTTTCTCTCTGGTCTCACACCAAGGACATGCGTAGGAGAAACAACGAATTGGTAGAACACTAAGGAGAAACAAGAAGAATATTAGGAATCGTCAAAAAGTTATGTAAGTGAATCCTTATGGACAAGGTGACCCTTAGATCTCATATGCTTAACTTTTGACGAAATTTAATATATGAATATAATATCTAAGGCTCCTGTTACATAACTTTTTGATGTCACTTGGGTTCTCTTATTGATTTTATTGATCTAGATCATGGAATAAATTATTGATGTGAATTAAAGATACCTAATAAGCTCAAGTAAAAATAATGAAATTAAGGGGCGCTAATGTTAAGACAAGTGCACCATTATTATTGTTCATTGATAAAAGTTTGTGATGCACCATTCTTTTAAAGAGAGGTTAGTTGTCGTAGTCTTATCCACAACTGATCATTAGCATGAGATTGTATTATTTGCATAATGTATCCTATAAGAAGTGAAGATCTCTTCCAAATGTGATAAGATATAAGAAGTTGAAAAGCAACTTCTATTGATCAAAGTAATGATATCAAGCAAAGTTATTTTATAATATTGAATATTAAATCATCGATCCCTATTGATATCGAGCAATGTGATGACACTAATAAATGCTTATTATTTATCTCCATTACACTATGTTAGCATCAAACAAAAAAATGACACGGAACATTGAATAATTGATTCCCATCTATACTGAACAAACAATTGATATTCATTATTTCTTAATATTGATCCTCAGTATGCTCAATTGAATTATTCATTATTTGATAATATCTTTTATTGATTTTCATTGTACATTATTTCATCTTATATATAACATTGCTTCATATGAATAATCTGATATGCTTATTCTAATGTGAATTTCATTGTTTTCATTTATCACATAGGACTTTTGAGTTCATAGAAGAGGACATCCCCTGCATTCGGTTCCTACAGGTACTTAGACCTCAAAGGTCGAATGATGGCGTGCGACTATGGTGCACAACGATTGATTTGCACATGGCTTAGGGATCTTTATTGATGTCTTATGTTTATGAATTTTAGTTATAATAAGAATAAAATATTGTCATTCATTGGAGTATGAATCGTTATCGATTACATCATTCAGACTTCTACATTAATATAATTTCTTTTATTTTGTATTAGTTTTTTTTCTTTCCGTTGATGTGTCATTGTACTTGACTAGTCATGACTAATGTTATGATCAAAATATAGAATTGAGTAGCATCTCCAAAGATGAATTCTACCATATGACTAGGATCACTTTTT
>LTAE01002007.1:0-27721 GCA_001647135.1 Pontederia paniculata | reverse complement strand
GGGGGGGGGGAAGCGAAGCCAATCATTCAGTGGCTTCACAGTAACCTAAAGTTTGTGGCTGCATAAATTGAAAAGTTTAATGTAGATTATGGAATCAATAGCTAAAAAGTTTCACCATTAAAACATAGAGCTAGAGCTACTTACCACAAAGATTGATGATGGCATTAGATATTGTCAATGTTGTGCTCACTCATTTCCCTCAGCCTGACATGTCATCTCCTAGCATCAGCTTGGGAAACCACTCCTTCATCATATCAACATGTAAGAAAATGGAACAACACAATCCATAGTCAATCCCCTTCATAAAGTTCGAGGAAAATTTGGAGCAAACAATTAGTTTTCTTTTATTACTTGAAACAACACTTCACTTAAGCTTATTGGTCTCTTCAGAATTTTGTTGCTATTTTCTTCATCCGCTGCAACCAAATCATGAGAGACGGTAGAGTCGCCCATGGGCCAACCCATCGACGCACCCCTCAGAGGCGGTGGACGAACCTTGCGCTGTCTCCTTGCTATAGGAGGTCTCCAAGGAAAACAACTACTCTCACTGCAATCGTCTTTGTCGAATCACTAAATGCCTCCATGTCACCACCCGCACGATATCCTTACAGAGCATGCTTCTCCTCGGCCTCGCCAACCTTCCCAACAACACCATACATTCTCAGTGTCCCAATGCACAAACAAAACCTCGGAGACTAACAAAGCAACAAGAAATGGACTTGTCCTATCCAACTATAGAACCTTAGGTGCATGTTAAGTAGAAGGAGGAAGCTTTGTGGGTTTGGTAGGAGAGGAAGCACCAAAGGTGGCTAAGTGGAGGAAGAAGTTAGGAGGATGGTCCTATTAGAAGGTGGTGATCATTCCTTCACTACGAGCATACGGGCTCCCAAAATCTATGTCGTATTGCAAGCTCGAAGTTTCTTACTTCAAGAGAAAGGTTGGTGGTGCCATCATAGCTTTGTGCTGCTTTGCCACTTGTGTGTTGTGCATGCATGGACAATGCAGTGTAATGGTTATAGGTAGTCAGAGGAAGGAGAAGGGTGGTCGTCGGCCTTATGGTTCAAGTTTGATCGCTACAACAATCGGGGTTGGGGCACCAAATGGGCAACGAAACAGTGTGATGAAGTTATAATGATTTTGTTATGCTTGTTGTAGTGTGTCTTGCGACCACATGGCTGTTAGGGCAATATTTGATTGGAGGTCGCATGAACATTCAACTAATTCATGTTTGAATAGGGCTTCAAGTGAATAAACTAAATTTATATCAAAATAATGTTTTTTTAATAATAAAAATATATATGACACAATCAATACTATATAATATATAAAATTAATAATAACACACTATTGATTATATATATATATATATATATAAAATAGTAGTTATTATGTTTTAAAAAAGCTAATGCTTATTCAAAACAATTATTATTATTATTATTATTATTATTATTATTATTATTATTATTATTATTATTATTATTATTATTATTATAATACTAGGATGATATATTAATTGATTTAACTCCAACCCACTCATAATTTTCTTCTTATTTTACCTTTTTTGTCTCATTCTTTTTTATTTTCATTTCTTCTTCTTATTAATCTTCCTTTTACTATTTATCTCCTCCTTCCATATTCATTTTTGTTTAGTGTTTCTCATTCAAGTTTTCCCATTTCTTTTAATTTTTGTTCCTTCCATTACAGCAATATATTTCTTCATCTTCCTTTTTTTTCAAATTTAGAGATAAATCAAACTTTTTAAATTAGTCACTGTATTTCAAAAATTTAATGCTTACTAAAAAATATCATGATTGATATATTATTTTTGTTTTTTTACATAATAATGCTATATTAAATTACCTTTCCTATTATTTTTCTTCTTTCATTTTCACCTCTTTCCTCATTTTTCCATTTCTTCTCCCCATTTATTGTCCTCCCACATTTATTATCTATTTCCGATTTTTTTATTTATTATTTCTCCATCAAATTATTTTCCTTTTCAAAAAATTTTCCTTCCAATTTTTTTTTCAAATTTTCTACTTTAATTTGGCTAGTTTGTCAATTTTACCTAGTTCGTCAATTTTATTTGGTTCGAAGTGGTTTAATGTCTATTTCATTTTTCTGGTTATCAATACTAATTCGTTATTGAACTAGTCGAACTGATCGATCTAGTTCGATTTTAATAGCATTGGTTGGGGTTGTTGGTGCTTCTCTTCTTTTCTCTTATTTTTTTAACGAAAGAACTTTGTTTTTTTAGGATTAACTTGAACGTTATGGACTTTTGGGCAAAAGAAAAGCCCTTCTTACTACAATTGCTGCTCTACTGTTCAAAAAAGTCTAAAACTGTGGTCAAAGTAGTAATCATGCTACTATGAAAAATAACAAATTTGAAATCAATAATTGGTTTTCATATATGGTACCCAAGCTTAAGTCAAGCTTTGTTGGAGAACATGAATATCAATATGTTTAAAAATATTTTTAAGAAAAAAACATATTTTTTAATATTTAATTGTTTTACGTAAATCCATTATTAGTTGAATTTTTTCTATCAAATTTCAAAGTCTTTTGAAAGATATTTAAGTTTCACATTTTCCAACTTAAATTTTATTAGTTAGACGATAATGGCAAGGGAATAGGTATTGGAAATTGAAACCATGCATAACAATCCAAACCTTCTAACACTACTAGTAAGTTTACGACGACTCTAGCAACCAATCGAACTGAATTGTCTTACAACATGGGTAATCATGGAACTGGATTATTACTTGGCATATTTGACATGTGCATGTCTGTTGGAAAAGACTATTTGTTTTATAGGAAATGGATCCATAAAGCTCAAACTATAAGATTACTAGACTAGCATTAGTCGGAATAAGCACCCATTACAATCCCCGAATAGAATGGATATCAAAAATTTATGTGGATTACTCAAAAAATAGTAGCCCTCTTCTCATATGGAGGCTTAACTGGCCAATGAATATGCAACAATATTACTTTACCTTGGTCTGTGGCACATCCTGATATACTAGCCTTTGCTTATAAAGTTTTGGCAACTGGTAACCAATGGTTGAATGTGTATACAAGCTAGCAAGTTCTGTTGAATGAGGTTGATCACCTCCATGGGATCAGACTCTAGAATCACATGTTTGTGGCCTCTATTCCATGTGTGTAGGAATGTCTAGAGTTCGGCTTCTACTACCAAGCCCCGCCTTGTGGTGAATGTGAAGCCACATAGCCATGAGCCTTGGCAATCACGTAGCACCCCTGCAGCACCCATCGGCATTTTAGTTGTCCCATTAATTGCCCCATCAACATTTAAGCTTGAGCCATCCTGATATGGGTGGTTCCCATCCAATCCAGTGCCTACTTGCTCCTTGTCCATGTGAGAGACATTTAATGTTCATAGCTAGAGCCGCTTCCTTTGTGAGCCTTCGAATTATTTGTGTTGGGTCTATCAGTTGATCATTATATCCTTGAAAAATCTCACCATTCCTCCAGCTCTAGATCCGCCAGCACGCAAGGCAAAAGATTGTAGACCAGGCTACATCCTCTTCCTTGCATGCTCTCATTTGCAAATTGCATTGTAGCCGCACCTGAAGGGCCATAAAAAGAAGCTAGTAGATAACTCATTAGGAATAAGTTTAACCAAATATATCTCACAATATTGTCTCAATCCCTTAACATGTGCAAAGCACATTCCTCGCTCTTTCCGCAACGTGGACAGATGTTGGTGCTGGACAAATGTCACCTATACCTTTCACATTGGTCACAAGTTTTTCATGAGCCGCAAGCCACAAAAAGTTTCTTACTCATTGTGACCCATCCCACTTCCAAATAATAGACTAGATGCGTTTGTGTTCACCCCAATTATCTCTAGCCAGTAACGCATACACAGATCTCACCAAAAAATTTTCAGATGCTTTAAGTGTCCAGACTAAAGTGTCACTCCTATCATTCTCAATATTCAATGTCACACCATTTAGACTAGTGATGTCTTCCTCATTTAGTACTGGTTCTAATTGCTCCCAATCCTACCCACTTGAGCCCCTCCATAGAGCTCCTACATTAGCCATTTGTAGATTGGTTGGGACATGGGCTTCGGATTTCGGCACAAATGGGCCTGTACCTTGGATCCAGGCATCTACCTTGAAAAAAGCACGATCACCCATTTGGATCTTCCATTGCGCCCCCTCCGCTACTTGGTTCCATCCTTTGGCAATTCCTCTCCACAAAAATGAATCCTGGGCACCATACTTGATCTGGTACCTATGGATCATCTGATTTTTGTACTTTCACAAAAGGAGCCTAACCATAGTGATTTAGGAGAGTGAAACAATCCCCATCCGAGTTCTGTTAATAAAGTCATATTTGCATTGCCGAGATCCCTACTCCAAGTCCTCCGTAATCTCTCGGTTGCTTAACTTGGCTCCATTTGATTGCATGGATTTTTCTTTCGTTATCCTTTTAGCCCCAAATGAATCTTGTGGATAGCTTCTCCACTTCATCTCATATGCTTAACAATAGCAGTATTGACTACATGGCATACTAAAGGACTATTGAATCACGTAGCATTGTCCTCCCCACTTGATGTTCTTTTTATTATTATTATTATTTTCTCTTTTGTAGTGAGATTTCAACATTGAAAGCTACTTTTAGGGGTGTTCACGGGTCAGGTTTGACTTGATCCGAACCCAAATCCGACCCAACCCGATTGATTTTGTTCGGGTTGGGTTGGGTCAGGTTGATACAAAAATAGTCATCGAATTCGATCCAACCCGACTTTCATTGGGTCGAGTTGGATCGGGTCGAGTCATCAATTTATCAGACTGAATTTTTATATATTTTTAATTATTTTTTATAATACTTAATATCAATTATATTTTAAAAAATAAAGAAATATATTTTTTCAATGCTTTATAATTATTTAAAGGATAAAGTATAAATTTGTAATATACTTTAATTTTAAAATAATATAAAATTCTTATTTAAGAATATATTGATTTAAATTTAATAAAAAATATATAAAAGTTCGGATCATCGGGGTGGGGCGAGTTGATCAAGTTCAAAAAATTGAAACGCGTACCTAACCAGTTGGTGATCGGGTTGGTTCGGGTTCAACTCGACCAACGATTCGATCTGACCCAATTGAAATTGGATCGGTTTGGATCGTCGGGTTCATCGGGTCGATCCGACCCGGTGAACACCCCTAGCTGCTTTGCTCGTTTTCCCATATATGGATGGAACTGCCAAGAAAAAAAGAAGAGGCCAGCGATCGAATCAACCAACCAAATTATTTATGTTTTAAACATTTAATCATGCTGCACACTATTAGTGCGAATCCATTGTTTAACCTTGAGCATGTAGTGGCAATAGAAATCCCGGGAAAATGCTCACATACATCATTTCATGCTTGTTACTTTCCAAAAAAAATAGAGATAATATAGTTTCACACAATTTATAAAAAAAATAGCTCGGGGAAGGTTTTGGCTTTTGGGTGATCAAGCTCTGTTCAGTGGAAGCTAAACCATGCTCTATTTTCCCAAGGCATGCAATAATTGTTGTTAAGCGGAAATAATACTCATGAGGCAATTAAGAGACGAGACTACATAGAGAAAGGACTCGTGATAATAAATTAATAACCAGATAAAGTCTACTAACGTGAAAATCCTACAGCCTCATGCAGGAAGAAGGATTCGTCTCATGTTACTTGTCTATAATGTGAACCCTACAGCCTCCTGTGCAGATTAGGTTTCATCAGTCTGCTAATTATATTGTTTACAACCATGCCAATAACATTGGAAATCACAACATTAAATAAAAGATCAATAGAACCACCAACGCAGTTCTCTGTTCCCTGGTGATTAGAAGAGAAATATAAAGGATCCAAACTCCATATCCAACTAAATCATGCAAGCTTTACTTGCAAACACTTACCCAACAGCTTATCTTACTTCTAAATAATGGCGTTTGCAAGCGTTGCTGGTTGTTCCAACCTCCATTGTAGTGCTCTCGTCGGGAGACTTATTGAAGGAAAAGGACTATTAGTGGCTTCTTTCTGTTTCCTCTTTTTGGTGAGGGTTCATCCTTTGATTTGAAATAGTGTTGGATTAATCACCTCCACATTATGAAGTGATACTATCAAGTACTAACAGAACATGCAAATCGGTCAGCAATAGACAAGGTGCAGAATGGCCACATAGAAAGCATGTCAGCCTGTAACAGAAAACAAAAAGAGAGCATGTCAGCCCAGCAATAAGCCAATAACACGTATACACTGTCTCGACCAACCTAATCGCACAGGGAAAGACCCACACACTCTAAATCAGTACGGCTGATTTGAGATTTTTCTATGAGAGAAAAAAAATAAATGTGGCACTGTTTAATCACAGTCTTCAATCCGTACTATTATTGATTAGTGTTTTAGACATACACAAGGCTAATATTTTGTTCTAAAAACAAAAGAAAAAAAAAGAATGGCACCGATTGAACTGAAGGAAGCAAAACTAGATATGTAGAAGCCGCTTTACAGGATGCAAAAATAATCAGGAAGTTGGTCCAGAAAAATGAATCTTGAAGACAATAATATGTATTATTAATAGCAGATGGAATCATAATTAACAACATTATTAGCGAGGTATGAACTATGTTTTCAGAGTACATCAAAGTTCAAGCATCAAGGCGTACCCAGATCATTGTAGCAGTCAAAAACAGAAAGGCAAAATATCTTATTTCAACTTCAAATTCTACAAGTGCAATAAGTTTCGACCTCATGTAACAACAAAATATTACAAAACTAAACTTGATAAACTCGAAGAAGATAGAGTTGGACCAATTTAAATGTGGCTGCAACAACTGGAAGAAGATAGCCAAAGAACACATCGCTTCTGCTGATTCATACGAGCCTCACAATTTTTTTAATAAAAACAACGCTAAGCATTTACTATTCCACAATTTTTTCTTTTAATTAAATAGAGAAAGTATGACGGCTGTATTAGATCACCAGTCATTCTGTGTAGTCTATATAATCTATACTTACTGTAGACATTTTTTTTAAAAGTACTTACTGTAGATATTTCCTCTGCTCAATCTAGCAGAGGAAATTTGACCTATTAATAACGAACAGCAAGCACCATCGCGGAAGTTGAATGAAACAACATGACATGTCTACATACACAGAGATCCAATGGCTCTTTGTTATATAGTAGAGTTTTGTGAATGCAGTTATAAACCTGAAACAAAATGAAAAGGTTGAAAGGTTACATAATAATTCAATTATCGTCAGCACAGTATTGGGCTAATATGCTGCTTAATTCAACTAAGAGACCAGTTTACAATTCTTTTATCATCTTTTCAGACTGACTCTCTCCTAGGTTAGTGAAGGGCACCGCGATTAAGAAGTTACCTTCGTAATGAATTTTAAACCGTCCTCTATTCAAGAAATTCTTCCATCAAACCCTACAATTTGTATAAAGAATATTATCAGATTGGAACGAGAGATAAGCAAGTATGAAGCCACACATTTCGAAAATACCTGGGAGATAAATTGTTCAGCATCAGTGCGTCTAAGAGAGTGCAGTGAGTGCCTGGTGAGAGAAATTGAATGATCACCAAGACATACTTCACCGATGTCCTCAAGTACTCTAACCTGAATGTAAGGATCCTTGGGAGGAACCATATCCTGGAAATACATAATAACATTACGCGAAAGTAACTTGTTTAAGCCTTTGAACAAGCTGAAGAAACTCATCATACCACGGTCAAATCCAGATCCAAGTCCGACATATAGGACTCTATAGCTGCAGAGTGATTTTTAAAATGTTCTTCTTCTGAGTAGTTAAGTTTCTCTTGTATCTCTTGCGGAAGCACAGGGCCCACTTTCCACCTCAAGCTCTGAATGATTTCTGCTCGATTATACCTTTAACAGAAAGTTATTCCAAATGAGGCCAAAATTTTTCAGGTAAGATAAAGTAATAGCAGGAGATGGAATTCTCTATTTACATGTAAGACATGAGGCAGCGTTTATTGCGGATCAAGGAAAGATGATGTATCACAGCACCAAAATGGTCTTCATTTCTAGTTGTTTGAATATCTAAGTTCTCTTCTTCAATTTTCCTGGTTCATATGAAAAAACAGTTCCGGTTGAAGTTTGAAAAGAACATATACTAATGAAACTTTCCAAAGGGTAACAAATGGCTACATGGTTATCA
Source organism: Pontederia paniculata (assembly GCA_001647135.1). Classification (NCBI taxonomy): domain Eukaryota; kingdom Viridiplantae; phylum Streptophyta; class Magnoliopsida; order Commelinales; family Pontederiaceae; genus Pontederia; species Pontederia paniculata. Next base: position 19,514 of record LTAE01002007.1, on the reverse strand, counting down.
ATAGCTCAGTTGTGATCACAAAGTATGAGATATACATGCAGAAGGCATGTATAGGGATGACTTTGACATCCGACAAAAGGAAAAGCCAGGAATTTACTTGATTAATGATTGCAGATGTGAATTGTGTTCATTGCATTCTTTGATAACTTGATCAAATCCATCATTCTGCATGAACAGACAGAAAACAAATTATTTGTGATAAAGATCCATAACAAAAAAGAACCGCAAAACATGGCTTCATTACAACCAATCGCTATAATGGTAATGGTCATGTTAGAAAAACATATGGTTCTTTAACTTATGCTATTTCAGAGCAAGGATTATGGACATCCTCTTTCTTTTTAGAAGCCTGTAAATCTATAATTATTGCCGAAGGCCACAATGAACAAGGATGTATGATATCTGTATTCATGAATAAATATCAAAGAATTGTTTCATGGCTTCTTCAAACATATAAGAAAAGGATAAAGAAAATTTCTTAGACAAGGATGACGGCCAACAAGATGACATCTCACATGAAAACTTCAAGTGACAAAAGTTGACAAAACATACTGGTCGTATTTTTAAGAGGACAAATGTTGATTAGAAAAACCTGAAATTAATAACCAAACATTCAGGAAGTATATCTAGACCAAATGCAAACAAGAATATGGAAAAGAAGAATCATACATCTTGGGAATTCGTAAACGATATACTCAGAGGGATTTGCTGCATTTCAGAATTTAGATCAGCAGTTACAGTCTAAGTTGGGGTAAAGAATCACGTTAGTGAATCATCAAGTTCATTTTTGTGATTGTTGTCATAAGAATATGTGAACTTCAAACGAAGTAGAAGGATGTAACATCTTTTTATTCAAAATTGACAGATAACATACATCATATGCTGTGATTTGACCAGCCTCACTACATGCTTGCTCCTTGAGGAGTTGGGTTGCTCGCCTCCCGTACATCTCCAAGAAAACTACAAAAATGTGTTCAATTTAGCTGGAAAAAGATAGAAATAAATGATGGAAGCATAGAAGCCAAATTTATGTTTCTCTAAGGAACTCAATAGACAATTTACACTAAGGGTGTCTAGGAAATGAAATCATTTGAAATTGACACGAAAAAACAAAGACCACAGAAAGTACAAACTGTGAGCACAAGTATCATATAATTTAACTACATCATATTCCTCATAGCAATCCACCCAAAGAACAAAAGCAGGCGCTTAACAACTGAGGCATGGACCATCAAAATGGAAAGCTACCCATGATTGAAACCTCAAGCACAAGCAATAGCACCAAGAAACGAAATTAGTGTTAAAGTGACAGCACCGACTTTTGGGCTTCTCTAGATTTTTCCAGCAACAATCTTGTAGAGCTAAAAGTTCTAGAGTATTGTAGACAATGTTGTCAAACTCATAATACGGTCACGGGATGGAAGGGCTGCGGAAATAGGAAATCATGGAGAAGTATCACGGAACAACCGATTCTATCAATTTTTTTAAAAAAATATATAAATCTACAATTTTAGAGATGGCATGCATTTACATTTCAACTAAACACAAAATGCAATGTCTGATGACTCTCGCATTTAGTGTGAATTTCTAATTAAGTCGATCTTGTAATTCCTATCAGTAATACCTATAATTGATATTGTGCTTTAAAGTTGCAAGGAATGAACACAAACAGGCAAGGATTGTCTTCTTTTCTAAAAAAATCCAATGATAATAAAATGAAGAACTTAACAATTTACGTTAGAAAGGAATTAATAAAAAAAAAAGTTATCAAATTATCATAGTAGCAAGAAAGAAAATAAAGATTGCATTTTTTTCTTAAAGAAACCACCAATAATAACTTACAGTTATAGTTATAACATAAAAAGATAAAAGTGTTTATCTCAATAATAAATAAAAATAAAAAATAAAAGTGATCCTGTGACACTGTAAAAAAGAAGTTAGTGTCCCGCAAGCAGCGGAGGCAACTCACGGCAGGCCTCCTTCGCATGCAGCCTCTGTCCTTTCCCCCTCCTGCTCGCGGGTAGGAAGCCCGCCCTTACGGCTCTGCCTGCTCATGAGCAGGGTGAGGCGAGAGAGGAAGGGAGGGAAAGAGGATGAGAGGGAGAGGAACCTGAAGAGAGCAGCGGCGGCAGCAGGGGCGACGGGGGCAGCAACGCGAAGATGGCAGCAGCAGAGCGACGGCGACGAGAGCAACAGCAGCAACAGAATGGCGGCGGCAGAGAGAGACGGTGACAGCAGTAGCACGACAGCAGCGGAGACAACAGAACGCAGCAATGGAGCGGTAAACCAAAAAGGGAGAGGAAATTAGGGTTACAAGGCTTATAAAAATAACACCCAAGTCGTAGGCGCCATTTTTGTCTCTCCTTTTTTGAACTCTTGTAGCATATAATAACACTTAGTTTAAAATTAATAACAGGGGCCACTTTATTACAAGATCTTAGGAGTTTTATATTAATCCTTGAATTTTTAGTTAGCAACAAATTTATTAGACAATTTTTTACACTTGATATCTGGATCTTCTTCGGTGTATGCATTACTTGGTGAAATCATTTTTTTGGATTTTTTTATTTTGCGTGCAATTTATTGTTGCTTATATATTTTCATGGACTACATGGTAGGAAATTACTGTATTTGGATAGGAAAAAATATCCTTTAGTTGACAATATATGGATCTTATTGTGCTGTTCCCCTTTTCATATGACTTTCTTGTCAAAGTTTAGCATCTTAAGGACGAATATCTTGTTTCTATTTGCCATAGCTTACATTTTTCTCCTTTTTTGACAGCTTGATGTGGTTCATATATTGTATACTATTTACTGTAAACTAACTGTAACCCTAATTTAAGTTATCCGCTTACAAAAAAAATAGACTAAAGACAAATGTTCATTCATTCAATCATGTTTCTGTTATACCCTTATGAGGTATTTAAGTTCCAAACTCTTGTATAATCATAATATAAAAATCTAATTAAAGGAAAAAAATAATCAAAAGGACTAAACTAATGAGTTAAAGGTCCACAATATTAAAGGCCTGATTTTCACGAATTGCAAGATGGTAAGATGCCGAAGGACAACATCAAGATGTCGGAAGTCAGTTTCATTAATCTAAACAAGGAAAACGGGGGGATAATTGATCCAAGTGATGAATATACGCTAATGATGAGGCCCATGTGAGAATTCTGAAATTTTTGAAATCAAATGATAAACAAAACAATTCTCCTCATTAGAAGTGTCAAACGTTTTCTTTTCTGAAATCAACAATGTCAATATAGAGGGTCGTGCTCTTCCATTCTTTGTCGTGTGAAGAAAGAACTAGAAACAATACATAATAAAATCATTGGAAAGATGTGTGTCAACATCAAAAGAATCTAACATAAAATCAATACTCGTGGAAATAATCGATGACTCAACAATAGGAGCATCAAAGAGATCCAAAACTATCGACTTAACAAGAGGAACATCTTAAGAATTTGACTCCACTATCAAAGGAATTGAAATGTCAAGATTAATATTAGAGGATGTTAAAACCATCTTTTTCGAACTAATAATAACTTCCCTTGGTGATTCAGATAGGTCAAGTGAGAAAGAATCAATTAGAGAGTTGTTTAACAATTGATCAAATAATGGCATAAGACCATCAATCTTGGGCAAATGTGTGATATATGAAGAATTAGGTTTAGGAGGATCGCAAGTTGATGATGTTTGTCATATGAAAATCATTGTGGAGGGCATCACGGAAGATCATAGGTGGATGACTAGATAGAGACTTTGTGGAGGCGGTCCAAATGGATAATAAGTTCCATGGTAAGGTCTATAACCATGAGGTGGGGGTGTAGGCATAGAAAGGTTGGACATAGAATGGTTCATAAATATTGTAACCTTTATGGGAGTGGCATGGTGTAAAATCCAAAGATAATTAAAAAAAGCTTGACGTTGTTCAATAGTTTCAAGCTTACTACATAGGAGATCAAACTTGGTTATACTGTGGAAAGATTATGTGACTTAGAGTAGGATGGATAACTAGGAACATGGCGTAAAATCCGGGCCTATTGCTCGACATAGTAACAAAATGTTTTATTCGAAAGAAAAAAAATCGCTCCTTACTTTTTAATCTCTCACTCTCTAAACAAGCACTCTTTTTTTTTCAAATTTTGTTTTTCCTTTTTTTTTATGTTGCTTCTTTTTTCATTATGGTTGTTTTGTATTAGCAGTAAATAACAAAAAAATGAGAAATGGAAAACAAGGACTTTGGTCTTCCTCTTCTACTTCATAAAAATGGTGTGCAGTTGGCGTGTAAATGGAAACGTCAACTTGGAAAGGCATGGTTGAAGAGGCAAAAGGTAGCAAGATGGTGGCTATCTCAAGAAAGTAGTGTGTAGTTGGCATGAAGATGTGAAATGTCAACTTGCGTCAACATGGTTGAAGGGGTAGAACATAGAATGACGACAACGACCTATTGAAATGGATATAGCAAGGACAACAAGTTGGTGGCAAGCAGCGACGAGTGCTAAAGCAATATCAACAATTGAGGACGAGGAACAAGATGAAGGCTAATAGCATGAAGACTAGAATGCAATGTAGTAGAGAAGGGCAGCGATGTTCTTCAATGAAGGTGAGGAGGAACTAGGTTTCATAGAGGAGCATGAGGCTTCGTTGGCGCTGTTAGGGTTGGGGATGAAAGCGGCTGCTCATTTCAGAGGTGAAAAACATGGTGTTTGTTGAGTCATGGAATAGAGGAAGTGGTGAAAGCAGTAGCCAATGTTGTGTGGTAGGGATGTGAAGCAATCAACAATGATGACGCTGTAGCTCACACAAGGTCGTGAAGCTGCCAAGGATCGTGGCGCATGGCGGTGCATGGTTGGCTGGAGATGCGTGGAAGTAACTACAGGGTCCTGCGGTGGCAGCAGGGGTGTGGTGGCAAAAGTCATGCGAAGAATAGGACAACAACATTGAGGATGATCCAGACGATGTGGTGTGAGGCAATGAGAATTGGAAGTGTTTGGAGAGGTGATGTGCAGTGGCAAACTAGGGGCGACGAACGAATAGTAGCAGACAATGTTAAGGCTGAGGCGAGCGACAGTGATGGCGTGGTATATTTGTAGTGATGCGTGTAAGAGTTAAGAAGATTGTCGGTAGTAATAAATATGTGAGTAGAGTATTGTTCCCACGAAGATTAATGTTAACAATCTATTTAACCCCACAAAATAATATAATATAATTGGATTTGGGTAGAAATATTTTTTAAAAGATAAAAATATAAGAAGAGTTTTGTAACAACAAACTCTAGATCAGGATGAGATAAGATAAAGATAAATGATGTTTCACCATAATGCTACTCGAATATTACGTGCATGCTTCAACATAAAGTTAAAAAAATCAATCTAAAAGATCAAAGAAAATCAATGATCAACTATTCCTATCTAAAATGCTAGTTAGAAGTATGATTTCAGTAAATCGATGAAAAATCAATAAACACAATATTCATGTTCATAACAAGATTGAATAAAACTAAAATTAATTAAATCAAGGGTTCGCTTTTCCTTACAATAAATCTACTCTATAAAAGTAAACAAAAAAAATATAAGAGGAGTTCATCGTTCAAAATTAACAAGAATAAAATAATATAACTATGAACTAAGAACAATTTGATGATGCTTTTTTTCCAATGCTTCTACATAAATCTTTAGATTCTTCTCTAAATGTTAATGTTTTCTTAAAGTTTGTAGCATATGATCTAGGCTTTTGCATAAGAAAATTGAGACTCTAGGGTTATATTTATATGTTTAAAGGTTTGACCAAGTTCTTAAGAGTTTTGGGAGTTGAAACCACCAAATTTGATAAAGTTTTATCCCAAAATCACTTTACCATTAAGTTTTTTTTATCATAAGACAAAATTTGATAAAACTATATTCCAATCAAGTTTCTTGAGGATTATGCATTTCACATCTCATGGCAGACTTTCACGCTCGTTATCGAGGCTTAAAATTTTGATTTTTTAAGTTGTCACGACCAGTGAAAAAGATTTCATGGCCATGAGCAAAATCCAAAAACTTGCATTTTCATGTCACGAGTCGTGAAATAGACTTTCACAGTTATAATATTCACAAGAAAATTTGCATTTTTTTCATCGCGAAAGGTAGTCACTTTGTTCTTTTATCTCCTAGAAAATAAAAATTAACAAATTGGATAATTTGATGGCTCAAAATAAAAAAGAAAATAAGTAAATATAATGATTCATGCATGTAGAAACAAATGGAAAATAAACTAAAATTGTTATTAAAAATATGTATAATTATGCATGCATCATGCAATAATTGTGTTGGTAGCTAGGTCACTAGGGGCACAAACTAGTAGTTGTGATGCAATTGGAGGAGACAAGCAAAGGCGAGGCGAACGATGGGCTGACGAATGCAGTGAAGTAGTCGAAGGTGTTGAAGGAATGTGCAGATGACGACTATTAGGGATGGTAGGCACTAGCGGCAATGGACTTGCAAGGCATCAGTAGCAGCAATGCCAAGGTGATGTAGGTTGGCGGTGTGGAGGAATTCACACGTGTGGCGACACTCGGAGCTCCCTTCTAAAAATGTTTAGTTTTGGGTACCTACTTAAATATCTTTCTCATAACTCTTTCTCTAGTCTCCTCCTTCCCAGATCATCACTCAACTACACTTCCCCAATCCTAAATTATTGACCTCGCACACTAGAAACCTGCTAATGATCCACTTCTCTTCTGGACACTATCATTAATCCATGAAACCATCTCTTTGTAACCATAATGGTGTCCACAAAAGGGAAAGCTACCAGAAAAACCTGGAGGCCAAAACCGAAAGGGAAAAAAGGAACCACATTCGTTGACCCTCTCAACCTCAACCGCAACAAGCTTCCCCATTTGAGCTATCATCACTCCAAAGGCATAGACTATGAAACCTTCTTCCCATTCAAGCCACCAAGATCCATCCCAAATATCCAAAGGCCAAAACCACTTTGATCCCCTACAAGTGTAACCACCTCCTCCTGAAGAGGAGATGTTGACGCAACCATCTCCTTTAGAGGTACATCCACCACCTACCGTTCCACCAATACTAACCCCATGCCACTATCGCAGCCCCAACAAGCCAACCAAGGAAGAAAATGATTGCATGCATGAAGATGAAGCGAAAGGCAAACTCCTTAAGCCCGAAGAAGCAACCCCTACCCAACGTCACAACACCAAGCATGCGATGACAACCCTTGATGATGAGCACTTGTAGCCACTAGCTGCAAGACTAGTATAAAAAGTGCAACACCAACAACTTCACTATTGGTTCAAGTACTTGAACCCGCGCAACAAGAAGAATGACATAAGGAATAGTTGTAACCTCCGGCCCCATCAGCTCAACCACCACTAGTTATTGCATCCTCCCATAGTGTTGAAATATCACTTGCGCCTATAGTAGAAACATTATCACCTCCATCTATATAGGATGTCATAATTGTACACAAGTAAGGTCGCGGACGATCTACCTGAAGCAAGAGATGAAGTAGTTGCACCACCTTTGTTTACTTAACATGTATAGCTCCCATAGTTGGCATGCGTCAAGAAACAACCAATGAGCAACTTGCATCACCATAGTTTAGTTATACCCTGGCACAACCAAAAGTCAACTAGTTGGATTTGTTTGTATGCCCAGATCAAATTGAATTCCAGGATGAACAATATAAGATAACTTATACAAAGTTGAAGGCACAAGAGTACTTGGCCACAAGTTTTTTAAATGCTGAAGCACTAAAAACACTTGGCTTTTACAAGGAATTGAAGAAACATTTGATGAAAATGAAAGTAGATAGGTTTTTTTTCCTTGATTTTGGCCAACATATGATGGTACAATGATGGAATTTTTCAACTCCTTTGAAAGTGGATGAAATGGAGAAGCATCTGAAACTCAAATTATGTCTTTATAATTAGAAAGTTCTCCTGATGACTTTTGTACCATCTTTGATTTCTCCCTTAATTTTATTGAAAAGAAGAATAAAAAATACAAAAGTTAGGGTAAATGTGAACATAGGTCATAGGAGAAAATATGTTGGTGATTTGATAAGCAAAGTCCATATCCTTTTAGAACCCCACATTAGATACTTCTAGAACGTCCTAGCAAATATAACATTTGGACGTTACAACACATAATGTAATGTCGAGAAGACTAAGATTTAAATTCTATTGGAATTTTTGAAGGGTAAGAGGATAAATCTAGATCATATATTCTTTGAATATATCTCTATGTTGGCATACACCAAGAAAGGATCTATTATAATAAGTGGAGTAATTATGCCAATTGGATTATAATGTATGCAAGCTCGACCTTTCTAGCATACAAATGATGAGAGATACTATGAAACTTGACACTTTTGTTATGCTCGGTATGAAGATCATATGTATTAGAGACGATCACTACATTCTTGTTTATAAAGGATTAAAGACATTTTTCTATCTACCTAATATGGAACTCACATGCATTTTAGGAAAATCATTGAACTTGATTCGCACTAGAACAATGCGTCCCTCACAAGTCTACAGTTGCACCAAACACAAAAAGGAAACAAGCAACCAACCCTAAACCATCTATTTCCGACCAATAGTCACAGCTCAACACTTTATATGAGTATATGTTTGGAGCAAGAAAAGCAAAATGCATTGATTCATGCAAAATAAGGAACTCAAGGAGGAGAACAAAATATTACGAGAAGAAGTCTAGAAGAAATTGGAGCAACCTGAGGGCAACCTCAAAGCAGATTCTAAAGCTAGCTCTGGGATGACATTTTCACCTTAAATTGAGCACCACTCACCTAGTTTAGCTTCAACACTAGGGTCAATTTTGGAGTTAGGTCTAAAGAGATCATGGCATGATCATCCTTGATTCCAATCGCTACTCATGCCATGAAGTTTCTTTTTTTTTTGTTTGCTGCTTACTTCTAACATCATTTTCATCTTAACCTAGCATGCTCTTTTGATATATTATATCTCCAACTACCATACCCACACATGCTTTAAGCTTCTTGAGCTCAAGAGTTTAGGTGGAATAATTTTTTGACTCATAGGATCATATCATAAAATCACACCGTAAAATATTTGTACAACGCTGTAATTTACAACACAACCTTTCAACACTCACATATAGTATAAGTCTATTAGTGTAGGCTTGTCAGCACAGACTCGCACTAACAAGTCTACATGATATTGTGAGGAGAAGTGGGCTGCTGTAATTTATAACGCTACTGCACACTATATATATATATATATATATATATATACAGTGACTAATATACTATCAACATCAACTATATCTTATTATTGAGTATTAAAAATGTATAATCTATCGATATTTTATTTTTGTAAACTTTATTCCTAAAGAAACTATACTAAATAGGTGAATTTGCAAAATAATCATATTATATAAAATGAAAAGTCATATAGACTCGGTATATCCATATAACATAGTGTTGCATTACTTTTGTGACTAGATTCTTAGAGTTTAAGTTCATATAAGATTCTATGTTGATTTGATTCATTTTTTCGACTTAAACTCCTAAGAGTTTAAGAGTTGGCACAAGAGTTTAACACGTTTGTTTAGTAGTGTAGACTTTGTGTTATATGAATGAAAAATCTGCTAGGCTTCACATTTGTCCAATCTCTCATGCATTTGAATCAAAGGAGCATGAACAACGAGCCATATTTTATACTCTATTTTGAACCATAATTTTCAGCACCATTTGTAAAGAGAAATTTAATCATTTTTTCTTGTTCATAGGTCAAAGTGTGAATGCCCCGAACTATTTTTTTGTCACAACTACTCCTTAGACCTTGGAATTTGATAAAATTAACAAGAGTATAAATAATTGATCTATATCGTAATAAGAACATAAGTAATTGCCAAATGAAAAAAACTTGTCCACCATTGCATTTATTATTTTGATATAGCATGCATGTGCTTTTCTCTATTTTCTTTAATCAACTAATAATTTGTCCTTTTTAAATGAAGAGTCGAGAATATGCAACCCCGATGTACTCTAGGCACCTACCTGATTATTCTAAGTAGAAATCAGAGGCTAATGCCTTAGGGAATCATTTTTTTCCAGCTCAATCACAACTTCTCTTTCATTTCAATTGAAAGAGTCAAGAATATGTTGTTTGTTCAGCACTTCTAACATTGTAGCTAAATATTCTAGTAAGAAACACAAGGGTATGGTATTTTATTTTTGCTTTCACACTTCTTGGAGGACCAATGACGCTAATGTTGGAGCCTATCACCTCTTTGAAATTGTTTCCTTTGTAAACAGACGCAATAGATAGGAACAAAAGCATACTTCTTTCATTAGATGGTACATGTTTATATATACAGGAGTTAAAGTTATAACAAATAGATACAATGAGAATCATATTGGTTGTTCATATCAGGTGGTTGTGTACGAGATACATCTCATGATTGGTGAGTTGTAACAACTTGATACAGTTGTTTTACATGCCTCCTCAAGCTAGGGTGGACGAGAGTGCAATCGGAGCTTGTCACGAAGATAAACAAAGCGCAAGCTGCCAAGTGGCTTAGTCATGATATCTGCAATGTTGTCCTATGAGGAGATGAATCACACATTGAGTCGGTGATGCACAACCTCATCACGCACAAAGTGATAATTGACTTCTATATGCTTAGTGCGCGCATGAAAGACATGGTTCACAGTGAGGTAGGTCGCGCCAAGGTTGTCACACCACAAGGAAGGAGATGTATCATGCACAACATTGAGATCCCGTAGTAGTGATCGGAGCCATAATAGTTCTGTCGTTGCATCTGCTAGTGCCTTATACTCTGATTTTGTTGAGGAGCAAGAGATCGTGCGTTGTTTCTTGGCTGACCAAGAAATCAGATTTTGTCCAAGAAAGATGGTAAAACCACCAATAGATTTGCGATCATTGGCTGCTCCAGCCCAATCCGCATCAGAGTACGCATGAAGGCCACCATATGAAGTTGAGCTAATGGACAAACTGAGATCCATAATGTGGTTAAGATACCTGAGAATACGTTTAACCAATGTCCGGTGAGACTCCAATGGATTCTGCATAAATTGACATACATGATTGACTGCAAATGCAATATCCGGTCGCGTGATGAGGGCATATTGTAGCGAGCCAACAACATGCATGTATGTAGATGGATCATTGAACAATGATGATGCATGTTCATGTGATTGTGACTTGGGCGCCATGGGAGATCAAACTGCCTCGCAGGAAAGCATGTTTGTCCGACGCAGGAGATTCGACAAGTATTTTCTTTGAGAGAGAAGTAAGCCGCCTACTGTGGATAACTTCAATTCCAAGGAAGTATGTCAAGGTACCAAGATCGCGGACAGGAAAATGGTTGCGAAGATGTTGCACCAAAGAGTCCAGTAGGTCATTGTTGGAACCTATGAAAATTAAGTCATCAACATAGACTAAAACATATATGATGTTAGTGTCACGATGCAGGATAAACAGTGATGTATCTGCTCTGGATGCCACAAAGACAAAGTTGTAGAGTGCTGCATGGAGTTTATGAAACCATGCCCTAGGGGCCTGCTTCAAACCATATAATGATTTGTGAAGATGACATATGAAGTCCGGGTGATTAGAATCAATGAAACCTAAGGGTTGTTCCATGAATACAGTCTCAGAGAGGTCTCCATGCAGGAAGGCATTACTTATGTCCAGCTGCCGAAGTTTCTAGTGCACGAAAACTGCAAGAGAGATTACTGTTCGAATGGTGGTAGGCTTGATCACCGAGCTGAATGTCTCAAAGTAGTCGACCCCTGGCTTCTGGTGGAAACCCTTTGCAATCAAACGTACCTTATGCCGATCCAAAGTGCCATCTAGATTCAGCTTAATTTTGAATAGCCATTTGCACTCGACAACCGACATACATGGATTGTGCGGGACCAGGGTCCATGTCCCATTCGCAAGGAGTGCAGACAACTCGGCAGCCATGGCTGCACGCCACTGGGGAAGTTTATTAGCAGTGGTGAAAGATGTAGGGGTTGGTGGAACAGAGGGAGGCGAGGTAGCAAGAAGTGCTTTGTGTGATCGGTGACCGGCTAGTGTACGGTAATCAATTGGAGGATGAGGGCGAAGGGACATCCTGTGCTGGTGTGGTACAAGATCCATAGGTGCTGATGAGGCAGTAGGTACTGAGGGTGTATTATTGGGCTGTGACAGTGTCGCCCTTAGGGTGTCAGATCCAGGGGCAGGAGGGTGTGGATCACATGGTTGGGAGCACCAAGTCATAGGGATGGAGAGCCAGGGAAATGTGGGTGCTTGCCCGGGAGGGATTGAGGACGAGGTAGTTATGTCACGAAAAGGGAAAGAGGATTAATCAAATGTGACATAGGATGCTATGTATACGCGTCCAGTAGAAATATCAAGACATCAGTATCCTTGATGTTGTGCATGATAATCTAAGAACACACACTTGCTAGAGTGGTAGACGAACTTATGAGAGTTATACGGATGGAGTAAGGGAAAAGCCGAGCATCCAAAGATACGTAAGAGAGAATAGTTAGGGTTGCAATCAAGCAATAAACAAAATGGGGAAGTGTTAGACATCATCGATGATGGTAGTCAATTGATTAGGTAAACTGCAGCTTCACTTGCAAAATGCTAGAACCTTAGAGGGACTGCAACATGTGCCATTAAAGTGAGAGAGGTTTCAATGACGTGTCATATCTTTCACTCGGCAGACCCATTCTGTTCATGAGTAGGCGGGCATGATTTGTAGTGTAAAATACTGCAGCTAACAAAGTGTGAGGACAAAGCAAGGAACTCGCCCCCTCCATCTGATTGAACTGATATAGTTTCAGTATTAAAGAAGCGTTCAACAAATGATTGGAAGCGAATGAAACAAGAAGCAACATCTGATTTACTAACTAACAGAAATAACCAAACAAATTTAGTGAAGTCATCAATAAACAAGACAAAGTAACGATGTCCGTCGGAGGACGCGAGTGGAGCAGGTCCCCATACATCACTGTGAATCAGTTAGAAGGGGGTTGTGCTTCGAGTCAGCGTCAGAGGGAGATGAAGGCGTGATGATTTTCCCATCTTGCAGGCGGCACATACTATGGGCGACACTGGTGGACCGAGGTTGTGATGATGTAGAATGTTGTTGAGGACATGAAGATGTGGATGACCAAGACGTGCGTGCCAAGTTGATGTAGAGGTGCACAAGAATGTTGAGGGTGACACATGATGAGGGGGACTAGCCTCCAATCGGTAGGGGCCATGCTTAGCATGGTCGCGCAGAAGAATGTGGTGCGTCCTCGTGACCTTGACAAGAAAGAATGTAGGATGAAACCCAAAATAACAATTATTGTCAGGTGAAAATTTATTGACAGAGAGAAGCGACTATGTAATACGAGGGACATGGAGAATATGATTAAGAGACAAGGACCTACTGGAGGATGGGAGAACAGAAGAGCCAACATGAGAGATTTTGAGCGGCATACCATTACCCACACAAAGATTGTCTGCACCTTGATAGGGTTCAGAAGTCTGTAGTGGTTTCACATCGGGAATGGCATGATGTGTGGCTCCGGAGTCTGGAATCCATTCCACATAATCATCGAAGGAGGCGAGACCTGTAGAGGATGTTGGTGGCGGAGTCAGAAACAACGAAGGTTGGGCATGAGTTGAAGCAGTGTATACTTGAGGCAGAGGCGCACCATTGGGGTGTGGTGATGGTTGTCCTGTTGCGTGTTGTATTGGCGGATGACGATATGAACACTTATAAGGACTATGCCCATAATGTCCACACACTGGACAAGCATCCCTGCATTCAGATCGGCCGCGTCCTTGGCCCTTGACTGATCCTCACATTCGAGGATGATAAGGCAGTGGTGAGGAATGAGCGAGATTGACACTAATAGAGAAAGAGGAGTCCGACACATTTTGAGTGAGCCTGATCTCGTGGCTAACAAGTAGGTTGTGCAATTCAGGGAAAGACACTAGTGTCGGACGGGGTGACAAATAGGAGATCATGTCGCTGAAAGAAGGTCCAAGGTTGTTGAAGATGATGATGTTGAATGTCGGGGTTTGTAGAGGGTGATCAGCAGCAGTTAGTTCATCAGCAATGAACTTTGCATTTCGAAGAAAGGTTGCAACAAGGGTGTCGCCCTTCTTAGTGTTTTGTAGTTGCATTGTCAATTGGAGTATGCGAAGTGTGACGGTGCGCCAAAAGTCTAATGCAGGGTGGCCCAGACATCCTAAGAGGTGGTGAGGCCAACCACATATAGAAGAACTTCCTCGGATAGAGAGGCGACCAACCAGCTGAGAATGCTTTGATTCTTGAGGACCCAATCTCAAAAGGCAGGATTGGGAACCATAGAGTTGGTTCCCGAGCCGGTGACTGCTTGGCGGAGGGGCAAGCAACTGTGCCATTGACAAAGCCTTCAAGATCGAAGCTTCTAAGGAGAGGAAGGATTTGGGTGCACCAGAGTAGGTATTTTGTGGATGTGAGCATCAAGGAGAGGTTGTGGTGCACCTGCGAGAAGGATGACAGGTGCGGGCAAACAATTGAGGAGTCATCAAAAGCTCCAGATGTAGGAGGAGCAAATGAACTCAATGAGGAGGTCGCCATGAGAGAAAAAGAAAGAAATTTTTTTTGGTTATGGCTCTGATACCATGTAAACAGATGCAATAGATAGGAACAAAAGCATACTTCTTTCATTAGATGGTACATGTTTATGTATACAGGAGTTAAAGTTATAACAAATAGATACAATGAGAATCATGTTGGTTGTTCATATCAGGTGGTTGTGTGCGAGATACATCTCATGATTGGTGAGTTGTAACAACTTGATACAGTTGGTTTACATCCTCCACTGGTGTTAAAAAATTGGTGAGTCTTCCCTCTTCTTCCTCCTCTATTTCTTCCATCCCCTTTCTCATCCTCATCCTTTTTGTTATGATAGCCTATTGATGGGTTGCACGGACTACCATAATGATTTTTGTTCTTCCAATATGTTGTTGAGATGTTTGTGTTGCAGTCTCTATCCTAATATCAATCTATATTGTTGTTAATTTTTTGTTTATATTCATTTTGTTTAAATTTGTTTATGTTGCAGATGTTTTTGTTTAATTTGGGACAAAACCATACAAAAAAAGGTTAAAATTGTTTAAATCCTACAAACCTATATTTATTCTACAATGAGGGAAAAAAAGATCAGGAGTATATGGGCAATAATAATAGTTAGATACAAGAGGATAACCAAGAGGAAAGGAGGAAAGAGATAAAGGGATAAGGAAAGAGAGGATATAGAGAGTGTGCATTGGTGGTATTGAAGGAGAGAAGATGTGAGGACAGAATAGAAAAATTATAAACATAAGAGCCCATCTTTCTTTTGTACTTGGTTATAATAACTAAATAAACAAAGTGAGCTTGTATATGATGAGTTGGTGAGAGGTTGTCTCTATATAATTGTATAACTTTCATGCACCAGTATTCTTTTGGACTTCATTAGTTTCTTGCATAATTGTATAAGTTTCATGCACCATTTTATATTCCTTGTCCTTGATGTTTGGTTTGTTTGATGAAGCAGTACGAGATTGAATGCAAATATGGTGGAGGCTAACAATTGTGTTGGAGGCATAGATTTGTCCCCATATTCATTTGTACTTAAGTGGTCCCAAAGTTGTACTTAAATTGGGCATTATGATTTTAAAAATTTTTATAGGTCAAATAAAAAAAGATTCAATAGTACAGGTGGAACTATCACTCGAGCACGAGAATGTTTTCCTTCTAAAATTGTACCTGCTAAATTAATAATTAAAAAATAAAAAAATCATACAATAGCATGAATATATTCATGTGAATAAAGCAAACTTGAGAATTGATACCATCATATATTCCTTGGAGTCTAAATATAATAAGGAAAGGGTTGATTGAACCATCTCTTAGTATTGACGTTTATCCGCACATTAATATATACTGTAATGATTTAAACAAGAAAACAAATCAAAATAATAATGATATTAGTAAAATTGTAAACACGCCTCCAAAACTGGTTGCCAGGGCATAGTGACCATATGATATTCATAATCACACCCAACCCCACTTAGTCCATACAAGTATGTTATATCTTTGTATTGCTTCTTTAGTTCTTGATATTTACTTTGTTTTACATAAAACTTGTCATTTGAAAATTTTGTATTCATTTCTTATAGAAACTTGTTAATTTCATGCTTTCTTGTTCCAAGCATTTTGCGCTCAATGTCTTGGAGTATTATAATCGCATAATATCTTAATAATAAATGTCTTCAACTCATTCCAGTGTGTCCTTAATTACCATTGCCATCAATTCATGTGCATGGAGATTTACATATGAAATTTGAATGGGAAGATGGCTATGCTCTTCATGGTGGGGATCCTAGCCATATGACAAATGGATTTCATGAAACACAAGATGACAATGAAGCACCACAACCACCATGTTTACTAGGATGACCACAAGGTCCACAACCAACAACTATTCCAAAATAAGAAATCTTTTCTCAAGCATCCATGCCCACGAAAATTATCTAAAAGAGCAAGAACTCAAACTTCAACTTCAAATTGCATTTCATAAGGAGTTTCAATGATAATTTATCTTGGAGAAACAAAATGTTCAACCTTAAGAAGATCACTCCATAATCAAGTGCATTAATGTTTTCAATGAGATGCAAGTATTTGGAGAAGATAATATGTTTGAAGCCTCACAAGTTTTCTTTAAGAGAAGTAGTCGTGAGACATTTTTAGCACTTAAGAGGAACAAAGAATGGGATGGATAAAAAAGTGATTAATCATGAAAAGTGTCACTAAGCCTGGTTTGAAATTATATGATTTTTTTACTATTTTGCTATTTGGTCATGGGTCATACTAACATGTATTCTTAATAGAATATATAGGGTAATACAATTGCTCTCAACAATTAGTCCAAGTACTAATTCTCCAGGCAAATACACTAAAAATATGCATCAATAGTCCTTGAGAGGGAATTTGATAATTATATTGTTGTTCCCTTCATGTTGAACGTGGTTGATCAATGATTAGATTTTTTTTCAACCTCTTTTGAGTCAACCAAAAGGCAATGATGATTTTATAGTCTTTTCTTAGCCAACCAGAAGATAGTGTTGATTTTGCGGCCTTTTCTTTGCCAACCAGAAGACATCGATTTTGCAGTATTTTTTGTGCCAATAAAAAAATAATGTAAATTTCACAGTCTTTTATTGTCATCCAAAGACAAATGCTAACAACAACAAAAAAATATGCTATGAAAATCCTTTTGCGAATTTGAAGTAGATGCATGTACAAACATGGAATCAGTTAGGAACTTTTGTGAATGGGAAAGTATTTTCCAATATTAAATTGTGTTTCTATTCATTGAATTCATAGTTTCACATTAGATTTTTATTTTTAAATGTATTTATTAGAGAGAAACCTTATTACTAAAGTGTTCTATACATATCAACTTAAGAAAATTATAAAGATATGTATATGAATGGTTAATGCTAAAACTACATTTCTCATCTAGCATTAGACAACCATTGTTTTACACATGACAAAGAATTCTAATAGTTGTTTCTACTTGATCTTGCCATCGTACAATAGTCATATCAATGAAATTTTCAATGTTTAATATGTAGTTCAATCAGATTGAGTGCATGTAGCAGTAATGGTTTTTTTTAATAGATAATCTAATAATGCAACTCCTTTTGCAACAGAAACAAATAATAACATTCATTTTATTATAGGAATATGATTACTTTCATTATGTCTAAATGGCAATCATAACGTTCTACAATTAACTGATGCAGTTGTTTGTATCATTGTATATGATTGGCATAATTCATTTCGAGATCATTTCAACATTTTATAGAGAAATCGCTAGGAGCAAGAAGGGAGGAAATGGTAGCAATAACTAATCCATGGTCAATTTTTTTTTTGAAATTTACCAATGTATGATCACTATCCTTCTTACTAGGGTTAAGTATTCTTATTTTTGTACTTTGGTGTATTTTTATTAGAATGTGCTCATATGCTATCTATGCCATAATATGTTGTTTGGTGTATAATATTTTCTGTTACCAAAATCTGTAGATATATTCATGGCCATACAACTAGTAGAATCCTTGAACATGAATCATGTTCTATAGTGATACATATCTTAGAATCAGATTAAAGTTCAGGTTGAGGAATAAACTTTTATGCATAAATTAGTACTATAGTCATATGCATATTGTCATTTGAAATAATAAAAGATGCATACATCATATCATTGAAGATTGAATACAACAGAAGTTTAAACCATACACACTTATTTATTTTTATTTCTTACAACTCGAGGATAATCTTCCTACATCCTTTTAGCATAATATCTCATATTGTTCGCACTTGCACTTCTTTAATTGTACATGTTCTCAATGTCTTTGATGTGCATTGTCTCCATTGGGCACATCTACGACTTCACCTATATCAATATCAATTACATTATTATCCAACCATCTTGTATTACCATTATGTAACCGAATAAAACTATGTAGTACGCAAGATGTAATGACTATATTAATTTGTGAATCAATTTGATGGAATGTTTCTACTTTGAGAATTGGAAAATACATTTTAGTATGTCAAATAACGTGTTCAATATGATTAGGGAGTGAGGCATGTAATAAAAGATTAAACAATTCCTTGCAATCATTTGATTTTTCTTTATTTCTTTCTTGTTCGTGTAAGTGATATCGTACCCCTTGATATGCTACAAGAAAATTTGAAAAATTCACATAACCTGCATCTACTAGATAAAATGTTTCATGACCTTCAAAAATTATCTTTGACATATATGGAACCTGTCAAAGTAGATGAATGAGTATTTTGTTTACCTCTAATGATGCTTCATGCATAGGTAAAATGACATGTATGAACTCCTCATCTGCTTGAAGCATTTTTTTTTCAATTTATTTGAGCCCATAAAAATATGAGATTGAAAGTTATAAGGAGTAGGTTGAAAAGACGTGATAAAACATTTGATGTAAAGGAACATGAGAGTTTGGAATTTGTAATAGATAAGTTAAAGGGGTATATATGTTGAATCTAGGATCCCGAGAGTGTTTTGATTATCACAAATTTGAAAGTGAACTTAGTCAGTACTGATGAACTTGTTGAACTGATTTCTGTAACAAGATATATTCAAGTTCAGTAGATGTTAGATCGACCGAGGCTAAAAGAATGGATGACCTATGCACAGGGAAGACATCTCAGGAAGAAGCATATGTGTGCAGCGGGCGTCCTAAGAACATAGAGTGGTCGACAGATGTTGAAGGAAGAATACATGTGAAGAGGAGCAGAAGCATAAACGGTCGACCAAAGATGTAAAGAGGCCGACCGATAATTAAGGAGTATATATATGAAAAGGGATCAGAGATTGAACGGTCGACCAGTGATGAAGAACGGACGACCGAAGTAAAAGGCTGAACTGAGGAGG
>LTAE01002006.1:11427-48086 GCA_001647135.1 Pontederia paniculata | reverse complement strand
TATATTGTGAATTCGGTGGATCGCACCTCAATTAAATAGTTTTTTATAATCTGAAAGTATCAATGGATCATGTTCGTGACTGGATTTGGATTCCTGATTAGGTAGGATACTAAGTAGGAGTTCGTTTTAAAAATAACTTTAATATATTTGCAAAAAAATTACATAATTAGATAGTTTTACTTTATTTTTCCTCGGTAGAAAAAAAGAAATTACTTTCTTATGTTCAAATGATGTTAAATGACCACAATTCTTATCTAAGCACTTTTGATGCTGTTATTGGACTGGGCTCATTCTGGTTCCATTCTTGGGCCTGGGAAGCACATCTTGGGTTTGCCCAAGATGTCATCTTTTTTATTTCAAGTTTTCTTTTTATTGGGGGGAATCAAAAGCTCATTTTTGACATATTATTGTCTTCCAACTATAAGAGGCCCATGTTTCTAAATTCCTGATATAAGAAAACAAAAAAAGACCATGTCACCGAAAGTAAATAAATAAAAAAATAAGAGAAAAATGTGGATGTTGAGCGGGTCTCTCAACACCCCGTGTTGAACACCATCACAGCCACTCAAATGACCAAATGAATTTTGTTAGTTCATCAGAAAAGTCCTTAGCGAGGAGAGAGAAAATAACTAATCAAATGATTATAGTTATTTTTTTATGCCATGATTGAAATCTAGCCATTTTGTTAGATTTGAATGACTGTGATGATATGCTCAACACGGAGTATTGAGAGACTCGCTCAACATCCCCATTTTCCTCAAAAAAAAAATAATCAATGCAAAACTTGATTGATTGATATATTATTATTTTGTCAAAATTAATAAGCACAAATTCCACATGTGATAGACTTAAAAAATATTTATAATGACGACTATAAAAATTAAAAATTAATATCAAGAACACTTCTCATAGTCATTGTCTCTATACTATTTTTTTATTTTTCTTCGAAATTTTTTGAATCCGAAGCAGGAGAGGAGATATTAAAAATAAGCTTATCTAAATTTCAATCTTGTAATGTAATATCACCATTGTCATTTTTATTAATAAATCAATTAAATTCAACTAAATAACTAATTCATGCACATATGTTTCTTTTTCTTAGGGTGTGTTTGGTTCGTACTTTATAACATTGATAGGAATATTAAAATTTCTAGGAATATATTTCATGTTAATCATATTTCTTAAAAAATAGGATTATGGTGTTTGGTTTAGTTCGTTTGATGGAGTTAAAGAAATAATATATTTGCTTTAAACATAAGTATTGAGTCAATAATATTAGATGACACAAGTATTGAAAGGAATGATATTCTTATATATCATAGAAATTTCATTCTAATAAAAATATTATATTACTAAGTGTATTTTTAAATATGACACAATCAATTAAAGAAATTCGAAAATTTCATAAAAGTTTTTTAGAATCCTTAAATAATTGAAGAATTCAAACACAACCTTAGGGTTTGTGATATGTGGTCAGTAGTCAAACACACTCTTTTGTGGAGCCACCAAGGCAGAGGAGTGACCCCACCTACCCCATAAGGGACTGGCCCTGCCTAACAACACATGAGTTCAACCAGAGATTTCTTAAATTGGGGGGCATAAGGAAAGAGACATGGAAGGGTTTCTTTGTCCAGGGGAGGGACACACCACACACAACAATCCCTGACACTGACACTGTCCAACTCCAAATTACACAATTTACATACATAACATATATATAACATATATATAGTTTGGAGCAGCACATGATGCTATCATATCTTTAAAGTTTGGGCCTCCCCCTTTGCTGTCATGCTGGTGACCATGGGACCCCCTCAGCAGACACACATGAATGCATGCATGCACAAAAGAAAGGCACATTATGTCAATTGTGTCTTAGGATGTATACATGTAGGATGAGATAAGAGTGCAAAGGTTGGCTTCCTTGTTATGTTCCATTTGTCTGATTTATGTCTTGTCTTCAAATGAGATTCTTATTGCTGGTTAATGTATGGTGACAATCTCATAGCTAGACTTGTTATTGCATCCCACAAAACACATTCTTAATTATCTTCTTCTTTTTTCATTATTCGAGAGTGATAAGTATCTAAAGTTATTAACAAATGATAAAATCTAAAAAAATATTATTTATTATTTAATTTAAAAAATATTAATAGCATATATAATTTTATAGTCGCCTTGTGTAATATGGGATAAGAGGGGAGGTATTATAGACATAACAATAACTCTTCAAGACTTCTCTTTTGTTGCAACTTTATTATAGATGAATTAATTTTTTTTAATCCACTATATAGTTTCATTGGCTTACTCCAATAACAATAAAGCTAATCCAAGAAAAAAAATAATTTACTCTTTATTTTTTTTATCTCATTAATGCTGCGGAGCCTACTTGATAAAAAAAGAAATTTAATTTAAATGTAAAGAATAAAGATTTAGTCTTGATTTTATTCTCTAATTAAATAAGATGATCAAGGGAATAAGAAATATGTGAAGTATATTCAACTCCACATGTATGAACTACCATCATATTTATAATGAAAGACTTAGATCAATACATGTGATCCTTCATTTTAAATGAAGGTAATAATCTGAACCTTTCATTATAAATTTGATGACGGTCCATACATATGAAGTTGAATTTGTTCCATATATTCCTTAATCAAATGCCTCGGAGTTGCACATCAAACTTTGTAGCTCAATAACTTTTTCAATAGTCTAACTTAACTTTTCAAATCGGTGTCAGTGGCTTCCTCTCTTGGAGAGCTTCACGAGCTAATTATATGAAATGTGTCATAGGTATTCGGAGGTCATGTAGTGGCAGCTCAAAATGTTTTTTTTTGCCTGGTGTTGTTAAATCCTCTTAAAAACTCTTCTAACCCCTTACATTGACACATTTGATATTTTCACAAACTTTTGGAGATCCTTAAAATATGTGAATGCTAGAAAAATTTTTAGAAGAATGAATTATTTCGCAATAACATCGAGCTACCATGTCATTGTCGTTTGTGTTTATAGGTAGAAGAGGGAGGAAAAAATATTATTTCGCAATGAGATAATTGACTATAGTAGTTAGAAAGTGAAAAATAAACTTACTTAGCAGTTTTGTTAAATATATTTTTTAATGATGATCTAAATCATCAAATTTGATTTTGACGATCTAAAATTAAATTTTTAAAAAATATTTTATTTTTTTAATTTATTTAAATAATTAAAATTCAATCTGACGATTTGAAATATTGTTAAAGAGTCAAAATTACTAAATAAGCTCCCCGCCCTTAGTTAAAAAAAACTAAAATATGAAAATTTAAAATAGTTCAAGTTTCATAATGGAAACATATTTTCCTTTAAGAATGTGCAAAGTGGGATATATGTGAATTCATCTCATCTTAATCGATATTGATAATATATATATATATATATATATATATATATATAAAGTTGTTATTAAAAAAATGGCAACTAAATAAAAGGAGTGACAACAGCGGAATATGCAGCAAAGCATGACATTGTGAGATCTCTATCTCCGAATAGGTTTTTGTCTGTGCATCCAACACTTGCAGCTGATCATGCAATGTGATAAGATAAAAAGTTGTGTGTCCTGTTCTTGTACCTGCTCTTAATTCTATTATTTTTATAATATCCACCAGCATGATCATATACTTTTATTTCTATATATAAAGTTCACAACATGAACATGTACAACAGCTATTATTGTTAGTATTTAACTAATCAAATCACTTTTTATTTTAACCTGTTCATCATCGGCGTGATCCAAGCGTCTATGTCATTCACTTTTTGTCGGATCATCGTAATATGAAATTTAGAGGTTTCTTTTGTTTTATTTTAGTATTTTCCGAGTTTATAAATGACATAAAGGGCTTAATTTAAACAAGCTATATATTGATTATTATAACATTTGATACATTTCCATCGTAATCCCGATCGCTTGATGATTTTTCAACTACACTTTCAAAAAAATAAATAAATAAATAAATATATATATATATACTCTTGAATGGTACGTGGATATATAATTCATAATTTCTTTGTCGCGTGATGACGTCATATTTATTAATTTGTAGTTTGATATTGTAATGTTCGATCCCGTCCGATCCTTTTCTTTTCGTAGTTTGATGCCATGATCTTTTATCTCCCTTTTCTCTTTTCATAATAGATTTTCACACTTTTCTAATGATGTCAATTGATTTCCTCTGATGATGAAAAATGATGGCTTTCGCGATGATGCTTTATACTGGCGATATATTATGATTTTGTTGATTGATCGAGATGATATAAAGTTTATGCACCGTTTTCATTCATTATAAGCTGTGGTTTAAACATTATGATCCGAAATAGGCATGATCACCAACTGTTTCTTGTATAATTTGTACATTAAAAGTTTTAAATTGGATTAGTTTTTTTTAGAGTTTCTTTATTTATAGTTTATGTATAATAGGCCCAAGTTGATTAATAAAATAGTAATTTCATAAAAATTACCATATATGATATTATGAAAGAGTGCATGATAGCACCCGACATGTTCGGTGCCAACTGTGAAAAATAAGCTTTCTGCCCCGACTTCGTCGATCTACTCTTGTTCTCACCCCGTCATGAATCCTTAAGGCGAAAAAATTAAATTTCTCGTCCCGACTCTACAGATCCACCCTCGTCGTCGCCCCCCTCCTGAATATTCAAGACGAAAAAATTAAGTTCTCGACCTCCGTCCCCACAAATTCTAAGTCTTCGCGGGGATTTCGATTCCTCAAGTTTTAACAAAAAATTATTTTTTAAAAAAATATATATGATAAAAAGTTATATGATAAAAAAAATTTATTATAATATCATAATATTGTGTGTATTTAAATATTATAATATGTGCTTAAGAATAAATACTTATAAATACTACTTGTATTATATTTATATAATTAATTTTAATATATGTTGATAAGTATATAAATGTGTTAGGATCGAAGGTCCGCGGGACGAGGATAATATTTTTTACCCCGATTTAAAAATTGAGATGCGAGAGAATTATACCTTCATCCTAAATTTATCACGAAAATTTTCGAACTTCGAAATTTGTTGTCATCCATATTTTTGGTATGTTTGTGTTTCAAATGGCTTGTATATGAGATCATCGAATAAGAATAATGTCACTTCATATTACCATTGGCAATTTGTCAGTCGTATGCATAATAAAATAGTTATTTAACTCATAAAACAAATCTGATATGGGCAGTGATCCATCGTTACCCTATTCACACGAGTTGGTTGCAATAATTTCTTTAATAATATAGACGAGAGAGAATAAGCTCGGTAAAAAATCTTAACATGTAAAATAAGGGCAAAAAATGGAGAATAACTTAGGGTGTATTTAGTTTGGTGTAATTGGTGGTAGTTGAAATTTTAATTAGCGTAAACGTAATTTTCGTATTTGGTTTGATGTAAACATGACTACATCAAGTACTTGTATTTACTACATAGGAAGGTGCGCCAAAAATACAATTACATGTAAATATATTTATATTAAAAATAAGAAAAAAAATAATTTTAAATTTCAGTTATATTTTATTGAATTATTTTCGTTAACACTCGCTCAATTATAACTTTTTTTTCACATATAACCTTAAACTATAAATTTATCATTTTTAGTCTCCAAACTTATTTTAATTTGTCAATTTAGTCCTTCCGTTAAACTCCATCCAAAATTCTATTAAATTTATTTTTTATTAATCACAAAATGACAATTTTACCCTTTATTTTAAATAATAAAAAATACTTAAAATTAAAAAAATAACAACTTGATCAAAATATTTCATAATTATTAAAGAAAATATTATTAAATAATATTTTTATCCTTACTTTATTGATTTTATTTTTATAAAGTTTTTATTGTATTAAAGAATTAAGGGTAAGAATGGTATTTCATAATTACTAAAATTAATTTAATAAAATTTTAGTTGAAATCTAACGACTAGATTGACAAATCGTAATAAGTTTAAGGACTAAAATTGATAAACTTATAGTTTAGAGTTAGATGCGAAAAAAATATTATAGTTGAGGAGGTATTAGCGAAAAATTATAGTTGACAAATTACAATAATTTTTTATTTATTTTTATATGATAATATTTTATTCTAACTAAATATGTACATCAAATTTTTAACTTCAATCAAACAACGTTATTCATTTTCTAAACTCTCATTTATATCTATCCAAACTTAGAAAAAATAACTCCTATAAATATAAATTATGTCAGAATTTTCAACTGCAATTATTTATATTTCAGAATTATAATTACGTTAAGCTAAACTACTTCTAAAAAAATCGAGATGCAATAAAAAGTAAAATGAAATACACGTGATTAATTAAGGATAATAGAGAAGATAAGAATGAATAACAATAATTTAAACTTAAGCTAATAAGATATTACCATTAATTAATTAACAAGTGTGTATACTAAAAGTAGAATGATGAATCCAACATCATCATCCATGTATCCTCCTTTCTTTTGAGTTTTATTCTTCTTTTCTCCACTTTTTTTTTGTCCTTGTCGGTCAACGTCATGTCTTCCTCGTAGTATTCATCATCATATTATATGTACATTACATTATTCGCCACCCAAAATATATACGCCCGAAACTACCAAATGGTGGATCCCACATGCTAAAAAGAGATGATGTCTCGCTTGTTTTGTGGTTAATGCGCGGCGCGGGTCCCAACAAGAACAGAAATAAACACACGATGCAATTCACATCACTCCTGGATGGGTCCCACCAAATTGGGAGGATCAGGACAATCACTCCCGGATGCTCATCAATTTCTAAGGTCAGGAATCATTTGGTTGACACACCTGATTAATAAAAGTATATCTCGAATTAAGAGACCGAGAGTTAGTAGTTCCGAGTTTTAACTTCGAAATCGTCAACTTGGCCAGAGGGATATCACTGTTGTTCTTTACCTCGAAAATCGGATTAGTCAGGTGTTAATAGTCCTGAACACCGGTAGGTTAGTCATCGAAAAAAGAATTCTGAAATTAGAATCATATGAACACTAAATTTCAAAAATATTATTTTAAACACATAACTTCAATAGCAATAGCAAGTGTAAAATTTTTAATGTAGTATGTTAAGATAATTTCTTTTTAAATTTAAAAAAAAATTGAAATTCGTTCACTTAGCAACTCTACTCTCTACTAAATCAAGTCCAAAGAAATAATAATAATGTTAAAAATATATTTAAGTAACTAATATACTTTTAGTTTTAGAAATAAAAATAGAAATAAATGAATTCAGTAACAGAAAAATGAATCACCCAATATGAAGTTGAGCATCCAGACAAAATATGAGATACTTTTGTTCTTGTTCTTACCGCTGAATCAATAAACTCAATAAATAATAAACAAAAATTACAAAAAAAAATAGACTTATCTACTATTATAGATTAGACACTTAACTCAACTACCCTTGCACGTCAAAGTTGAAAATATAATTCAAATTTTTAAGGATCACTTTGAATAATTTTCATTGTCAAAATAATTCTTGTCTACTTTTGCTCGACAATTGCATAGGAAGAGCCTCTCAACTTATCCTAAATTTCTTTTTAGTAGAGTGCAACTTCTCAACTAACACTACCACTAATGTGAATCAAACGATGATCTCTTAGGTTTGAATCCTCTCACAATTTATACTAATACTCAATAATATATTCATCCTCTAAGATGGATATCACACTAAGAACATTACCTAAATATTAAGTTCATAATACCAACCCAAAAAATTAAAAATCAATTGGCAAGGATCTCTCAGCTATCCTGAGCTTCATAATCCATAAGAGTATAATTTCTCAGCATTGCTCCTGAGTATAAATCTTATGAAAATCTCTTAGGTGTTGTTCCCCTCTCTAATCATAGCACCACTCAGTAATATGTGAGAACTACATGTTGCTAAAAGAGCACCGTACAATATGGTAATATATTTTCTTTTTTTTGGGTAATGTAATATATTTTCTTTGATTAGTGAATCACATTAAAGCCCTAAAAGAGCACCGTACAAAGAGAAATTGGAAAAGTTAAAATCAAATAAAAAATTTGCTATTTGTGAAAAAAAATGATTGACACAATTAATTAGTGAAATTATGAATTGAAAATAGACTAATATTAAATTTAAATTTTAGAAATATTGTTTTAATTAAAATCTAAATTTATCATACTAATTTAAATTTAAATTAATCATATGCTAATAACTTTTGATACAAAATATCTTCACCTTCATAAAAAAAAGTTTTGGAGGGTATTAATATACCAACTCATTTGTGGTGATGTGAAGGACTATTCAGCTTTCCAACACCATTTTCTCTCGTTGGACCGTACGCTCGCAGCTTTTATTTGCTCCTTGATTTGATTGATACTTCATAATTTACAAGAGGAGCCTAAATAAAATGGAAATTTTATTATTTTAGTTCAAGTATTTTTTTTTTCAAAAAAAATTATATTGTGGTCAAAATAAACTAATAAACTTTATAAAAGGAAAATAATTTAAACATCTTTCAAATGACGACTCCGAATTAAATAGGTTAGCCAATTCAATTAATTATTGAGTTCAAGAAAATACGTTAATGATAATTAATAAATAAAAAAAAGTTTAAATCAGTAGTAATCCATTATTTTCAGCCAAGATGCTTTATGCTAAGGGGACCATTGAGAGCTCATTTTAATTGACCCCTTAAAACATTATATAAGCCAAAAATGGGTGGTCTTCATTAATTTCTAAATCTTTCTTTTTCCAATCAAACATTTCTTGAGGAACCAAAATTTTCCACAAAATAATAACCAATAATTTCTAACTTTAGTTGGTTTCTTTCTTTTTTTTTTTCTTTTTTTGCTAATTTGTATTGTTTTATACTACGTTTTCTAAACCTCTTTTCAACACTAAAAAAAATGTACATTTACTTTTCAAGCAAATTAGTATTAGACCTTTACCTTGATCTTCACAAATATGAAAAAAAAGCTTATTTTCTTCTTTAAAAAAAAACTAATATGGGAATGATCTTTAGGAGATGCCCTACATGATGGAAAAGCATCTCACTTTTGTTATCAACCGGATACTTTATTTGCGATATTCATATTTATGGGCAATAAATAACTATGAGACTTGATTATTTATATTCCATGAGATTAATTTATGTTACACCAACATTAATTATATTAAATAGGAGCCAAATTTCACTTGACTTCATCCATCATTTCGTGCATCTTTGATCTATACATGAGTCATGACAGGTTCCAATATGGCTACATAAAAGACCTACTCCTTACTATTTGACTACAAGTAGGCAACTTGCTATGATGGAGTCAATTATGGATCCACCAAATATGACATCCTTTGATCTTTTGAAAAGAAAATAAAAATGTAAGTTTCAATTGGTGGGGAGAATAATTGGTTCCATGCCCCGTTTGGCAAAGGAATAAGGGTGATAGGAATTAGAGGGAATATTCTTATTTTGTTATTGTGGAAAGAATAGAAGTGAAATATTCTTACGTTGATGTTCTAGTATGGTGTTTGGATGAACTAATTGGTATTGTAATAATTAAAATTAAATATTTAATTTATTAATATTTATTTATTACCTAATAATTAATTAAATACTTAAATATTAATATTTATTTATTTTCATCTATTTGTGCAAAATTTATAAGATGCTAAAAATTTAATTAATTATAATTAATTATACAATTATAATTATAAAATGATTTGATAAAGCAATTTAAAATAATTGCTAGCACAAAAAAATATATAGTGTTTTCTTGAAATGAGAAAAAAAATAAATTTAACATTTAATTATATATTTTTATTAAATATAATTAGGGATTTATAGAAAGTATTAACTATAATTAATTAATATATTTCTTGTTATTCAATTAAATAACGATAAAAATTGTTAGCACTAATTCTAATTATAAAATTTAACAAATATTTATTCTTTATTTTATTTATAATAAAATATTAACTACTAAATAATTATAAGATTATAGTAATTAACTAATACTTACAATGAATAGTTACTATTTGCCGTCATTCTATTTTTAATAATTTATTATCAACTAATAATTTAATTAAATACTTAATTATTAATATTTATGAAATTATATTTATTTATTTTTCATCTATAATGTCACACTTTTATGAAAATTTATAATATGCTAAAAGATTAATTATAATTAACTATATAATTATGAATATAAAATATTTTAATAAAATAAGTTAAGAAAAGACAAAAAAAATGAAAGAACAAATTGTTCTTGTCATTAGCAAGAACAAATTATTCTTATTTAATAACAAAAAAATGGGTGATTTCACTGATTTCAGAGTGGTTTTGAAAAAGGTAAGAATAAATTTATTCTGGAGCTGTTTGGATTCAAATACAGGAACAAGAGAGTTATTCCCTTCTTATTCATGTACCAAATAGGCCCGAAAAGTGCAATTGATAGTATAAGAGAATATTTCTTAATTAAATTCCAGAAAAAAATAGTACACTCTATGATTTTTGACATAACATTACACGTAATATAAATTTTAAAAAATACACGGTGTATACAATATTGCAATATACTCATTTTTTCTTGAATTTAATTATGATAATTCGTAAAAAAATTAACGCCAAATCTTTTGAACAAAAATTACGTATAGTTTTAAGTAGAAAATTATATTGTGTATTATAAACTACCGTAGTATACTCAAATCCTATTTGGTTTAGATTATTTAAAATTACTTATAAGTTGAATATGAAAAATCTTCATGCTTGATACATATATTTATAAGTTGAATTTCTAAAATTATTGACTTATTTGTTTAAACCAATTATATTGCTCCTTTATCTATATTCTTTTAATATCATTGTCATATAAATTTTTTTTTCAGATTTTCTATTTATTCAACTTTTCTCATTTTTACAAAATATAAATAAATTAAAATTTTCAAATACAAAAAAATTAATAAGTTTATGAATTAGAAATATAATATTAAATTAAAATTTTATTAAGATTATTTTATTCAAATTTTCTAATATAATTAAACTAAATTAACTTCAAGAGCATATTGAATATTGCAATACTTATTTAGATGACTATCACTTTTATTCAAACATGTAACTATTTATATTTTAAAATAAAATTTAATATTTAAAATACTTTATCAGTATTTATCATATATTTTTTATTAGTTAAGCCAAACAAACACTCAATATATTTCTTAATATTTTTGAAGAGATATTGCTGATATCCATATCGGGTTCAACGATTTACAAATTAATTCTAAAGAATGACATTAAATTGTGTTTTGTTTTTATTTATGAAAAAGTGCTCTTAACGATTATATTAATCTTATTAAAAATAGTATGTTTCGGCATAAAAACAATGAATTCTGAATAATAGTTCATTTTATAAAGCTTTCAACTATGATTTAAATATTTTATCTTTCAGAGGCGAAAATTAATTCCTTCCATTTGGGAAGAAATTAATTTTTTTTTCACTTTCATTGAAAAAAAATTCCTCTAAAACAAATTCTTTACGTCGTGAGAAATAAAGAACCCTAAACTATATCTTTATTGTAGGGTTAATTCCTTCATATAAGAAGCAACAATATGATTACAACATTTCATAATTATTAAATATTTCTTTATCATTTGAACACACTGCCTTTTCTTCTAATTGCATGTGTAAACTTATGTGTAGCACACATAAAATTTAACCTGTAAGGCCCCAAGATGATGATGAGAATGAAAATTAGTCTCACATGAACAAAATACGGAGGTGGTCATGGGCTTATATGTAGCATCCTTCTTTATCATTCAAGACGCGTTTTAAATTCGTGCGGGCCGGACCCAAAGCGAACAATATCTTGAATGAAATCGGGGGTGTTACAGAAGGTATCAGAGTCAACCTCGCGTGTTCACCCGATCATGTGGGTCGACTCAACGAGGACGTTGAGCCCCGAAGAGGGGGAAGATTGTAAGGCCCCAAGATGATGATGAGAATGAAAGTTAGTCTTACATGAACAAAACACGAAGATGATCATGAGCTTATATGTAGCATCCTTCTTTATCATTGAAGACGCGTTTTAAATTCGTGCGGACCGGACCCAAAGCGAACAATATCTTAAATAGAATCGGGGGTGTTATATAACCTATTAAAAAATACATATGTCTACATCTCCTAATATTTATTAATCGTAAAAAGGAAAAAAAAGACTATTATGACACTGTGCATGAACTCCAACAACGGGACCATTACATAATTTGGCCAATTGCCGACGCTGCACGGAGACAAAATAAAAAATAAAAATCAGATCTAGTGGAACAAAGACATGACATCGTTGATCACACAAAACTTAGCCAAATGGACCAAATCTTGTCACATTTTTCTCGCACTTTATATAATTTAATTCGTGAAATGACATTAATTCTTCACGTACGCTTCTTGCATTGATCTCTTGGTGCTGCACGCTTCGATACATATGACAATTAATTAACTTGTTAGGTTTTCTTTTTATTAATTTTGATACTCCATGGACAGCACAAAAATAATATTAGTTCATGCTTCGTTGCTGTCACAGGGAGCCCACGCCCTGTTGATTGATTGCTTTAATCATTAATTACGAAGTTATCTTCTTAGAAAATTGTTTATTTTTGTACATGATAACGGTTTTTATATTAACTTTTTTTCTATAAATAATAAATAACGAGACTTATATAATTGAATTTGTTAAGTTATATGAGCCAAGATGCCATGTGGAGCATAAAATTTTCTGTCGGAATTTGAATTTGAAAATGTTAGTTTATTCTTATTAAATTTAAGAAATTACTAACTATGTTGTAATATACTTTTATATGTATAATCTTCTTAAAAATAAAAAAAGTTGAAACAATTTATGATGTCTGTGATTATTAATATTTAATTAATTTGATAAAAGATATTATGTGTTAAACTTTTGAATTTTAAATTTGAGCTTACTAATTGAACTTTTGGATCTTCGTAGTTTGATTTCTTTTTTTATATTTTTAAATTGTCATATAATATAGTATACAAATTCATATAATATAGCTGAAAACACTTTGAATAAAGTAAACAATAATAAATTACTTGAACTAAACAATATCTTTCGAAGGATAAAGATCATTAATGTATGATCACATATATCAAATCATTCCCATAAATTTCTTGACATAAGAGGCCAACATGACATTGTTTTGTAGTCTCCACAAATTAATGATTGAGAAAATACCATTGCTATCAAACATCTTCTATCGTTCCATTCTTTTTTTTTATAATAATATAAAAAAATGAAAGTTGTAAATTTCGCACTCCATCATGGTCCCATCATATCACTATTTTAGGTTGGATATTTAGTTGTAAATTTCTTAAATATATTAAAAAGAATGAATTCTTTTAGTGATTAAATTTTTTCATATTGCACAAACAGTGATATTTTCACAAAAAAAATAAGGAAGATGCTACTTACTTATCCATATTATTTATGTTTTCGTATAAGTTTATGATGAATATTATTATTTTTCTCTCTTAAATTTTTTATTCATTTTAAATTTAATATTTAATAATTAAAAAAAATAAATAACAATAACACCTTCAAATCTTTTTGAAAATTCGAACGACTCCTTACTTCTAACTTAATTATCCTATTTTTTTTAATATTCACTTCTCAATGTGATAATTTTATCATTTTGGGAGCATTTTCGTACGCATTAAAAACATTAGGTGAAAATTTTGTTTTTAAAAGATATTTTAAAATTGTAATATAATTATTATATGTGGTATAGTTATGAAGATTTATGGAGATAAGTGGGAAGGGCCCTAGTCGTTACTCAAATCTCGGCCAATTGAATATAACATATAAAATAAAGCATTGAGTTGACCCGTTCTTCGGAAAAGGCAAAAACCAGAGTTAAAAGAGACATTGACTCATGCCAGTCCACACAACCCAAAGCACTGCACTTTGTTTACGCACACTCCCCCAAACACACACACAAATTCAAGTGCAATCAATGAACTAACTGCAACTCTTCAAACTTCAAACTTCTCCTTCTTCTGCTGAAAGCCTGAAAGCTATTAATTAACTATAACATCAATAACCAAAACCAACTCATTAACTTTACACACACACTCTCTCTCAAATAACCAAAACCATCTCTCTCTCTCCTCTCTCTCTCTCTCAAAATTAACTATAACATGAATAACCAAAACCAACTCATTAACTTTAACCTAGGGGTGTTCACCGGTCGGGTCGACCCGATGAACCCGATCACCCGAACCGATCCAAACTGAATTGGATCGGTTTAATTTTCTGGTTGGGTCGAACTCGACCTGACCTGACCTTGGTCGGGTCGGGTACAAGTTGAAAGAATGCAATCCGATGACCCAATTTTTTTTATTTTTTTTAGTAATTAAAGTAGTTTTAATTTAATTTAAAAGTTAATTTTAATTTAAAAATTAAAATATATCATAATAAAATACTAAAAAACCTTATTTTATGCTTTAAAATGAATACTAGATATAACGATTCATACTTAATACTAATAAAAAGAAATAAAAATGAACAAAAATATGAAAAAAAAATTAAAATAATTTGGTCGGGTGACCCGACGACCCGACCCGATCCAACCCGACTTTGGATGGGTCGGGTTGGATCGGGTCGAGATGCCAAATATGACATGATCCGATTCAAACCGATTCGATCAAAATTGGTCGAGCGGTTCGGATTTGAGTTCGGATCGAGTCCAACCTGACTCGTCCTTTAACCCCTCTCTCTCTATATATATTCATTAACTTTAAACCCCCCCTCTCTCTCTCTCTATATATATATATATCTTTGTATGTTAAAAATATAAATATACAACAACAACAACAAAATCTTATCTCACTAGATGAGATCGACTATATGGATTCATACGACGTCATTGCGCTATATCAGTAACCAAATTTTTAGGTATATTATTCGCTAATAAATCTCGTTCTATTAGCTCGCCAAGTGTTCGCTTTGATCTTCCTCTCTCTTTTAAAAATATAAATATATATAAAAATATTATTTTTAAAATTTTTAAAATTGTTAATAGTACATCTAATTTAATATAATATTAGAGTCAAAATTTATGAATTCAAACATCGACATTGTTCATATTAAAAATTAATTTCCTTTTTAATTATTTTACGTATTGAACTTTGAACTAAATTAAAATTATTGATTAAATATAAAAATATTATTTTTTTATTAATTTAAAATTTTAGAATTGTTGATAACATGTTTAATTCAATAACATCTATATCTCACCCAAGAACACTTACAAGTAACATGCCATCGTGAAAGAGAGATATAACATTTATTATGTAAAGTACGAATCCAAATGGTGATTAAACTGGTTAAACTTTCTCTCTCTCTCTCTCATGCACACAGCAGGCAGACATCGTGATCACTGCCCTTCAGAAGAAGAATTGAAGCGAATCAATTTTGACACTTGGAAAGAGAAAAGAAAGAGGAGAGAGAAAGAGAAGGCATCTCGAAAGCAAAGGGAACAAACAACGCACCAGGACAGGATTAGATTGGTCTACAGAATCGGATCGGAATTAGAACCCCAAGGGCATAACAGTAAACAAATATTATATACCCCCCTCCTCCCCTTTCCTTACATGTACTAATTTGATTCCATCTCCAATAATTAAATTAAGCATTTAATATACAGAGAGAATAATTTCCACCATTATTACTCTCATCTCCCCCGGTGGCAAGTAGTAAATAACACCAATCATATCCACCATGGTATTGCAATTAATTGGCTCTGCAAAATGTTCTTTTTTTTCCCATCATATTTATAATTACATTATATTTCAACTAACTTAATTTTTAAATTATAATAATACTAAAAGCTAATAATTTGGTTTGTCTTAACGTTTTGTTTAACAAAGTTAATAATTTAGTTAGTAGATAACGAATAAATAGTGAATAGTAGTAGATGACGGATAATGATTTGATAATAAAAGTATTTGATAAATATGATGACTGCAATAAATATAAAATAATTTAAATATATTTAATGATATAATTTGTATTCTTATTGACATAAGATGTTTTGCTATCACATACATAATAGTTAATTTACTGATTGATTGATTTGTTATTATTAGTTTATTTGAAAAAAATACAATTTTTTTGTAAAAGAAGACAAATAATAACCAATTCAAAGAATTAAAAAAAATGTTATGATGATAAGAAAATAAAGAGATGTGAAGTATTTTATTCAAAATAAAATACGAAATATAACAGTTAAAAATAAATTTAGAAATAAACATTTAAAATAGAGTTTTTTTTATACAAAGCTTGATAGATAAAAAAAAACTAAGATTGAGGTGCAATCAGATGCAAGTAGTTGGATTTAATTATAAATATAATTTTACATAAGATAATGTACAAATAATTAATCATGTAGCATTTTGCTGCCTATCCTTTTTTTACATTATATTATTTGTAATCATAAATATGATATCCATTAGTCTGTGTCATGCCTTGCAAAAATATTTTATATTTATAAAGACTGAACAAATTCTAATATCATAATAATTGTAATATTTCATAAAAAAAAAGAAAAATCTGAGCAGGAGCAGAGGAAACAAAAAAAAAGGAGAAAAGTTTTTAAAGCAGAAGCAGAAGCAGCAGACGACCCAATAATTTTGATCCCCATACAAAAATCCCTTTTTTTTTCTCTGCTCCAGAAAGTTTAGATTTCAGTTACTACCCTCAGATTCCCTTCCTCTCTCTCAGCCTTTTTGTCTCCACTTTCTCTCTCTCTCTCTCTCTCTCTCTCTCTCTCTCTCTCTCTTGGATGGTGGTGGTGGTGTTGCTGCTGCTGCTGCTGTGGTGGCGATGATTTGTGTCTCCATGGCTGCTGCTCTCATCAGCTCTGCTCCTCGCCGTCCTCCTTCCAAGGTTTGCTTCCTTTCTGGCGTGCAATTGTAGTCGGACGTTTGGGTGTGTCTGGTAATGGTAATGAATGCGTTGATCTCTTCCTTGCTGTCTCTGAGCAGACGTGTAGTAGGCTTGGATGAGCCCCAGGACGCATTGGCCGGGGTTGTCGGCGACGATGATGACAATGTCGAGGATGGGAGATTTGGACCTCAACCACGCGCCGGCGCCGGCCCCGGCCGCGGCGGCGCTCTTGGATTCGATGAAGGATGGATTGAGGCAGGCGATGCTTCAGCACGAGACCATTTTTAAGAACCAGGTCTGTTTGATTTTTTTTCTTTTTCTTTTCTGTGGCGTGTCTGAGAATTCTGAGACGTATCGATGAGAGATCTCTCGCTTGTTACCGTGATGCGTTTGGTTTCCTTTTTTTTTTTTGGTTCTTTCAACTGGGATTTGGATGGGAGTTTTCTTAACTGCGATGGTTTGTGATCGTTAGGTACGGGAGCTCCACCGGCTTTACTGGACGCAGAAGAGCTTGATGAGCGACGCGTGCTGGAAGCGATCGGCTCCCGTCTCTGCGGCGGCGAAGAGCCGCTGCGGATCGGCGGAGGTGAACGACGTTGGCGGCGTTCTTATGGTAAGTGATGCCCGAACAGGCAAAAAAGGCAAGATCTTGGTTTGATGAGTTGATGGGTAAATGATGCGTGCATTGTGAATTCGCCGCAGCCGCAGGGCATGCTGTCGGAGTTCCGCATGAGCAGGCACAGAGACTTTGATCTTGAGGCACCTGCGATTGGCTTCGACGGCGAACTGGCGGAAGAGGTTGCTGACGAATTGTTAGAGGTAAAAGGTCCAGCTAGCGATCAAAGCGATACCGCTGGCGTAGGACGTGAGGGAGGAAATCGCGATGATGGGGATACTGACCATGGTACGAGTTGTGGGAATGGGCGTTTCATAATTGATTTGGAAGCGCCTGTGGAAATGGAACTTGATGAGGACCCTAGTGCCATTTGTTCTTCTGGTCTCAAATGTCTACAAGCTAGTGGTGTGAATGTTAATGGCTTGCGAGATGATGGTTTTTCGGGTTTTAATTCGGCTAGTGGGTGGCGAAATGATTCTTCCCATCAGCTTTTCGAGGGGCATTACCATGCTGATCATCAAAGGGAAAATTGGTTAAAGAATAGCTCTGTTCACGCAGATTTTGGTGAGTTGTCAGTGGCCTTAGAGTTTGATTGTGCTGATTTACTTCTGTTACATTTTCTTCTGCCTGGGGATATCTGAATCTCTTACTTTAAACTTTTAGTCTGCTCTAAGAAACTAAGAAACAAAGAAGTTAGGATTAAGAATCACAGTGCTCAAAATTGTTCCTGTGTTAGCAAAGTAATATTGAGAATTGCAGTGTTCGAATACCTTTTTGACATTGAGATATTGTAGGGATGTGGAAATTGCAAATTCATTGCAGCATTGCTTTTGTGATGCTTTCTGTCTACTCTCATATGCTCATCAGGTGGCCGTATCTCTTGTATCTACACGTCCGCTCCTCTCCCTTTAGTGGCACAGATAATAAATACATTTGGAACTTTTGTATCTCTGATATGAAACAAGCAGCCAAAATTAACTCGGCTGTAGTTATTTTGCTTGAAAGGTTTCAAGTTGTAGGGAGTTGATGAGAAACTACTTAATTTGTAAAATTGCTTTGCAAGTGATTTTTTTCTTTTTCTGAAGGGGTTTCGGGTGCGATTTAACTTGATGAGGTTCTGTACTTTGCCATTTGGCAGCTAAAATGAGAAAATAAAGCACCACGGACATATTGCTACCTTAAAATTCTCAATGATTAAGAGAGGCTTTTGTACCTATTTATCTAGACTGGTGGAAGTTATCTGCTTTGTGATAGGATACACCTCTTCCATTTAGGCTTCTCTACTTTGGGGGAGATATTTTGCAAGAAGTCAAATTACTGATTATTTTGTATTTACTGAAAGAAAATATCTTGTTGCTCATAATTGGTTTTGTTTTTGGCATCCAGATTCATGCTGAATTTCTTGAGTCCCGCTTCCACGAGCTTCTTTTCTGCTCACTAACCATATATATTTCAATTGACAGCTCAATAGACTTGTCTGTTCTTTTACCATTAGAACTATTTGATCATTGTCGATGTCGATTCTCAACCTTACGACTAAACTCCCTCACCTTTTCATCCATGTCTAATGAGTGGTTTTGCATCTTGCATAGTCTTCTTGCCTACTAGGAGATGCAATATGTGATTTTGTTTGTAGCACTTGTTTGCATCATATTGATAGCTCTGTTTGATGATATTACTGTTGAAATACAGTAGCCCGATCCATGTGAATCAACATCAACTCTTTTTTCCAAAAGGAGAGCTATTAGTGCTCTGATCGTTTGCAACAATAATTGCATTACTAAAAAATCTACCTTGCCCCAGGCATCTGACCTCATATGAAATTGTCTGCTTTTTTTTAGTAGCTAAACATGATGACTTTATCTAAACTTATTTTGTGCACTAGATTCCTCGATAGTTTGATATACATTGGTCTTTTCTTTTGTCAGTTGCAGATGCATTATGTCAAACATGTACACTATAAGTATTTCTATCTTATCTTAATTTAGCCAACTGAATAAATATCTTTTGTATCTCCTTAGGTTCCTCAAGAGTTTCAATATCTGGTAGTGTTCAATCTGTCAGTCCATCTACACAGAAATGCCAACCAACACCTAAATATCTGCACATTGACCTGAACATAGCTCAAGATGGACTAACTGCAGATGTTTGTCCTGAGCCTATGCATAAATTTCCGTCTCTATCGCCAAGTTCATCATTTGTTGTTAATGGAGATCATTGTAGGAAATCGGATGGCAAATGCCCCAATTATACTGAACCAAGCAGTGAATACCGAACACAAACTAACTCAACTCTGCCTGATCTTGTATCACTTGGTTCTGAGAAATGGATGTATAATGGACTTAAAGATGACCATAATTTCATCAGACAAAGTTCTGAATTGAGTAGTACAGTTGTAGGGACTGCATGGAGTCATGAAAAGTCTGCACTGGACATGGAAGTTCAGAGATTTGGTACAAAGAGCCCTGTTGAGTTCTGCAGAAACTCCATGGAGAGAATTTCAAGTACTTCAAATGGAGGGACTCAAAACAGTACGAATGGGATAGCCATTTCATTCTTAGGATTTCATAAGCATAGAGATGAAAAAGTTTTCTCATCATTGGGCCAACAACAGGTTAATATGCATATTATTAGTGGAAGTGGAGCTTCAAATGTAACATGCAGCAATGAAGTAGAAGAGAATTGCTTACATCCTTCCACGGAGAGTACCAATCTGATTCCAGCCACAGATGAACGGTCAGGAAGAAAACAAACATCTGATGTGAGGAATGAAGAAGATACAGTCTCAAGCAGAGCCATAT
Source organism: Pontederia paniculata (assembly GCA_001647135.1). Taxonomy (NCBI): domain Eukaryota; kingdom Viridiplantae; phylum Streptophyta; class Magnoliopsida; order Commelinales; family Pontederiaceae; genus Pontederia; species Pontederia paniculata. The sequence goes on along the minus strand of LTAE01002006.1, from coordinate 27,679 downwards.
CTTCTTGTGAACAAGGTGATCAAAATAAAAAATCTTCTGATTGCAACAAGCTTGACCTGTTATCTGAGAGTACTGAATCCACCACAAATATTAATAGTACAGAAAAACCTAGAACTACCTCTGTTCCAGACAATTATAGAGTTGTGATAGAAGCTCTGAAACCAGAAGGGCTTTGTAGTAACGACCCATTGTCCGATATTTGTGCATCAAACCCTGAAGAAAGTGAACATCAGCAAGCTCTAGTACCAGAAATGGACTTTATGATTGTTAAAGCTGCAGAGACACTGCTATCTATTGCTTTAGAGGATTCTGCATTGCCATACAATTTTAGTTGCGATGGTCAAGCAGAATTTGTAACTGATGAAGATAAGAGTCAACCTCAATTTACATCTGATTCCTTCGAGGAAATGACTCTAAAGCTGGAGGAGATTGAAGATGATGGAAGTTCAGTGACCTCCAAACAACTTGAGATGGAATCAAGGAAAGAATCATGTGGGATTAAACTAAGGAGAGGTAGGGGATTACGCGATTTCCAGAAGGATATTTTACCTGGGCTTGTCTCCCTGTCGAGGCACGAAATATGTGAAGATATGCATGCTATAAAACACGAGCTCAGGAAAAACAGGTCACACATCACCTGCGATGGGAGTTTCTTGACGCCTGTGAGGAGCAGGCGATCACGGATTTATAGTGCCTGTAGGAGATCTTGAGATTTATGTAGCTGTCCGAGCATCAGACTATGGATCTCAGGCTTACAACATTTTTAACAGCCGAGATTCTGTAAGGAATTGCTTAAAAGTCAGGAATTTGGAGAAGGTGATTCCGCCTAGTCATGTGAATATACATGTACTCAACTCATGTTAACAGATCGTTATATTTGCCATTACTCATTCTCTGCATAGCTTGTACATGTCTGATACAAAAAATGAATGGCTGTGAGTCAAAACTTGCAGTTTGCGTTCAGTCCCTTCGAGGTCGAGAACAGGGATGAATGTGTATGCTGTATGTGGTAGTAGTAAAGATGGTTATGTTGCGCATTGAATTATTACCAATGTAGTTAAACAAACTTAAGTGCCTTGTTACTTAGAGGATGAACATTTGGGTTAGGAGTTAAGACTTTAAATACCTTTGTATATCTTCTTTTCCATTGATTGCTATGTAGTGTAGATGTACTCTTATCTGTGCTAACTGCGAAAATTATTCGTAACAAGTTCACTCAACAGAAGAAATCTGTTCCTGAAAGTTGCTAGAGGTGATTAATGATAACTTGACTGTCTATTCATCATTTGTAATATTGAGTGATTACAAAACAAATGTTTTTTTTCCGTTTAAATCTTATAATCCTAAAGGCAATGTTTCTTTTGTTTGTTTAATTTAATTATCTCAATAATGATAAATCCTTATATTTTTTTTTCTATTTTTATGGATTCAATTATTTCCTTTTTAACAGTCATTTAAAACTTGAAACCAATTAATATATTTAATAAAGTGTAATCACCATTAAGAAGACAAGCTTTTGTTTCAATTAGCTTCGTCAATACCCTCTAATTACAGAAACAAAACATTTTTTTTAAGATGAGTGCTTTCTTCTAACATTTATTATTTTTTATCAATTAATTCAATAAAATAAAATACTCATCATTTTATCATAAAATTGATCATTGTATACATGGATTCGAGTTCTTATTGGTAAGTGTACGCGTACATAGCTTTTGCATAATATTTTTTTCCTGGCAAAGTATTTATTTCACAATCTTCTTTTTTTTTTGGAAAATTATATCACATACTATTTTCGTACATAGTATAAAAGTAGAAGAATACACGAGTACAAATACGAGGAAGACAAAGATTTGTCAAAGCGTGTTGGCAGTTTAAAGTGGGGCCCACAACTCATCATGTCCCCACAGATCGCCGTACAAAAGTTAGACGTGACAAGTTACGAAGGCGTCTGCGGGCCACCACATCGTGCGGGCAAATCGCAGCCGTTCGTTACGCGATTCCGGCAACTCGCGACATCCTTATCCACACACGTGGACCCGGCAATGGTGACGCTGGCGGTCAACTTTTTAGTCCACCGAGGCGAAACCGACCAGCTCTAATTTTAGTGTCTGAGGACAAACATCAAACAACTTCCTGGCGAAATTTTTTGTCCCCAACAGCGCCACCGCGCGAGCGACGGGACCTGATCGGCTATGGCGGCCGTCGCATTCGCAGGCGTCTCCCCTCCCCTTCTCGTACTTCTCCTCGTCACCTTCCTCCTCCTCCTCCTCTCGACGGCGAGGTCCATGAGGTTTCACCAGCCGCGTGGCGGCTACCTCACCACAGAGGAGCACTGGTTCAATCAAACCCTAGATCACTTCTCCCCCACGGTTGATTACTTTGCTTTGCTTTTCTTCTGTCGTTTCAGCGTTTGATCTAAATTGTGTTTGTTAGGATAAAAAAAATTGGTTCTTTTGTTAGTGCGTGTCATCTGATGACCACTTCATCTTAAATGGTTATGTTCTTGTATGATGCTTGGAAAATATATTTTTTTCCTGAATTTTGCAAAATATGCAGGATCGTCGGCAATTCCAGCAGCGGTATTATGAGTTTTCCGATTACTACCGGGCGCCAGAGGGGCCCATATTTCTGAAAATTTGTGGCGAATCTTCGTGCAATGGAATTGCTAATGATTATCTTTCTGTGAGTTTTCACTGCATTTCTTTTAACATGGAGAACATATTTATCTTCTGGTGAAAAATGCTAACCAAAGAAATTGCACTTTGTCTGATGTTAGTTATATTCATTTGAGAGCATGAAATGGGGTTTTCCATTAAATGCTAGTAGGAATCACATGAAAATGTTACTGAATCATCATTATTTCAATTGTACTTTATGATACAAATTGACACCTAGATCGTAAAAGAAAATTAGTTTTGAACTCTGTTTGAGATTATTAAGAAGGGGCGATAGAATGTAAAAATAATAATTCTCGCGTCACAATGACTCTTGCTTCTTGTAAAAACATGAATCAGTCCTCATGTTCTTTGTACACCTTTAGTAATTTGCTTTTGGCTTTTCAATAATAAGTGGCAAGATAAAGTAAACTTCAGTTGAAGATGTAGGTACTTGCAAGAAAGTTTGGTGCTACTGTAGTCTCTCTTGAGCATCGGTACTATGGAAAGAGTTCCCCTTTCAAGAAACTAACAACAGGGAATTTAAGATTCCTTTCCTCAAAGCAAGCTTTATTTGACTTGGCAGTTTTTCGACAATATTACCAGGTATTCCTCAAACTGAATGCTTCCTTAATTGATTTTCTTAAGTTACATACAAGAAGGAATTTCTCTGCTTCGGTACTTCCTTCTTTAGTGTTCTCATGGTTCCTTCACATCCGTGGGCTTTCAGTATTCTCATGGTTCCTCTGAATTTTAATATGTGTGCTTGCAAATTGCAATGATGCTACTTATCAATTCTTCATTTAAACCAATTTAAGATGGTTCTCCACTTTTGCTGCTCATGTTGTTCCATCGTGGGCAAAATTGGCATAGCGTTTATTAAAAATTCTTCAGCAATTTCTTCTAGGGATCACTGATGGGCAATCTCACAACTCTTTCATTCTGGAAGCATCATCTTATAGTTTTTTTTTCTATGACTTGTGTGAGACTAAAGCAATGTAACTTGGGCTCGAGTATTTTGCACTGTGATTAATCTCTTATGGCAGTAGTTCTATGAGACTGTAGTAAGTTAGTACAATCAAGACTTCGCCAATGAAGAAGCCACTAAGGCACTAACTTTTATCCTGATGGTCCAGGGCGTCCCAATTGTATATCCTATAGTTCTGTATCTTTCACCTATCTAGGTCCTTGTTCCACTGATGCTTGGCTCCTCCTTTGGTTTGATGTTAGTTACCCTGTAACTTAGCCTTATTCTTTTATTATGCAGGGTTACTTGAATGCAAAATTTAATTTCACCAGAGCTGAGAGTTCATGGTTTGTCTTTGGTGTTTCATATTCTGGAGCACTCAGTGCATGGTTCCGACTGAAATTTCCACATTTAACTTGTGGAACTCTTGCGAGTTCGGCTGTAGTTCTTGCTGTCTACAACTTCACAGAATTTGACCAGCAGGTGCACGCTTATTCAGTGACCTTGAAACATTACATGAAAAATTTGAATGTTCTCCTTGGCACTATTTTTCAAAATGCCTTTGCTGATATAATTTAGAACTACATATGATATTTAATTTTGTATTATAGGGATGTAAATCTGTCTTTTCATATTACCTTGATTTAGATCGGAGTGTCTGCTGGTCCTGAATGTAAAGCTGCTCTTCAAGAAATAACTCATCTTATAGATCAAAAACTTGAATCTGAAGGAAGATCACTAAAGAACTTGTTTGGTGCAGCTCAGGTACATCTATTTCTAGTATTTCTTGAGAGAAATATTTTTTTTGTTCTACCTCAGTCCTTCATCCCATGTAACTGAATTAAGTACTCTTATCAAACTCAGCCCAATTTTTCCAGTGTTTCACTAATCATTTAGATCATAATGTATGCTTTGAACTAACTAAATTTCCAATCCATCTCCCTCGAACAAAAAAAAAAAACATCGAAGATGGGATGAGATGGTGTACATTATTGACAACATCGTGATGCATTTCCGTGATAAGTTTTCAATTTATTCTTGCACGTCCTACTTGAATACCTGGGACACACTTTATATAGGGAACTTATTCTTAGTAAAATTCATTGGTCCATCAAATCATAGTAAGAACCTCCAAAAGAAATATTATATGAAGGATAATTTTGTTGTTTTGACTTGTGTATATTGTGTGCAGAATCTTTTGTGCATGTTATTTTCATCTTGCTTCTCTGATTGGTCATGTTAAAAGACACTTCATGTTGTAACTGCATTTGTCAAATTGAGGAGATCTTCTGTATCAATTAAAAAAAATTACGGTTTAAAATTTGTATCTTGTAATGTGTGTTAGTTGCGTTCTCCTTAAGCAGCTTGTTCTTCAAGAGACAAGTTGAATGGACAATAATAATCAGTAACCATCATGCAGCTTGAAAATGATGTGGACTTCTTGTACTTGTTGGCTGATGCTGCAGTTCAAGCGGTAGGCATATTTCATAGATAAGAAATGATTACAGTTGTATTTATGCTACTGAAATATGCTTTATAAACTTTCAGTTTCAATATGGCAACCCAGATGTTTTGTGTTCTCCTCTTGTTGATGCCAAGAAGAACGGGAAGGATTTGGTTGTAAGTTTCTATCTTCACTGTCTTTCTGCAGTTCTATGGATTTTTAAAGGACATTGATTATCTGAACTTGTCTTGTCTGAACTTAGGAAAGTGCAAACGTGTATTTATTCCCACGGGTCAAATTATAACCAGTTCTTTCCCTTTGCTTGGACTTCATAAATTATCTGGATCATTAAAGAGTTCCTGATAACCCGTAAATAAAAAGAATATTCATATGTAATTGGTCTCGCAGGAAGTATATGCGAACTTTGTGAGAGATTTTTTCCTTGGAAGTTTTGGTGCGTCACTTGGAAGTTATGATCAGCGAAATTTGAAGAACATTACTCCTGGTGAAGATAGTGGTAATTTATTACCTTGGATTTAAGCTGATTGTCTGTTTGATCAACTTTGGCAGATTCTGAAGTATATCGAATGTGATGGCCTTAATGTCTCATTCTGTTTGTAGCTGATAGATTATGGTGGTTCCAAGTTTGCACAGAGGTTGCATATTTCCAAGTGGCACCAGCAAATGATTCCATTCGTTCACCAAAGATAGATACAAGGTACATTTAAGTTTAACAAGATACTAATTAGCATTAGAGATCTGCTTACCAGGTTTTCTACTTGAATATTCAGTTTTCTGTGTATCTTGATTTGTATATTAGTACAATCTTTCTGAAAAAGAAGAAAGGGGGCAAGGACATCTAAATATATTTACTTGGCACTATACTAAGTAATAGTTGCAAGCAGGTCAAGAACACAACCACTAACATAATAGTAACATATTTTTTGAACTATTTGGCATACAATTTTAGGTACCATTTGGACCTTTGCAAAAACATTTTTGGAGAGGGAGTCTATCCTGACGTGGATATGACAAACATATACTATGGAGGCACAAAAATTGCTGGTACACTTTTTTCTCATGCTTTCTGTTCTGATTGCTTTTATATTACTTTATCTTGGACAATTTGCATGCTATCTTCAAAACTTTCCCTTTAAAAATTGAGAAGGTTCGGAGTGATAGATTGAAGAGGAGGATAATACATATTAGAATATAATGGATTTTATCGTGTATTATCTGTAAAAGTTCACCATATTGTGTACAATTCTATCAAGTCTTTGTGCCTTAACAAAATGTGTATTCCTCCTCCAACCTCATTAACCTCGGTGGGCCCTACATGTCTTGGTGAAGGCTAAGATGATTTACTTTTTTCAGTTGGTGGCTGCATTTATGAAATGTGTAAATGAAAATTGCTTCAGTTTCTTGGTGGTTAGGTTTATTGCATAAGTGTTTACTTTTATATTAAGAACCTAAGGATCAATGTTGTGGGTCTTGTCTATATGATGCATAATTAAATATTCAATCATTGGTCGTGTCCTAATTGTCCATCATAGAATGTAATTTTTCAAATGTCATGGTTACCATTGAACTCTCTGTTATCGTATAGAAACACTTTATTAGTTAATATCTGCAGGCACTAGGATAGTTTTCACAAATGGATCACAAGATCCTTGGCGTCGTGCATCGAAACAGGACTCATCCAAAGAATGTGAGTTTATTTTACCCTTTTGTGGCATTTAGCCATATATATTTGGTGTTTGCTTCTTTTTTTGTGTGAGACAATTTGGTGTTTGCTTCTAACTCTGGATATATCTTTCAAATTATTTTGGAAGTTAATTTTTATGATGGTCTGCTTCTGATGGTTGTCTCTGTATTCATGCTCAGTAACTTTCTTGAGCAGATGAATTGAAGAGCTTCCTAATCAACATTGTAGCTTCATATTAGTTTATTTTATCAAATAATGCTACAGAAGGGATTAAAAAGGCTATATTATGGAATGACCACAACTTTTATTTCAAGCAGATCTTCTGTTAGAATTAGTATACAATAAGCCTGATGTTTCCCCATAAAGTTGTGCATAGTATTTATGGCTGTACCTTTGACAGAAGCTCTTACCATCCTGAGTCTCCTGCCGATTACTTAAAGGTTTCACTGGTGCCAAGGAATATTTATGAGCGTAAATATAGATCATGTGTATTTCTAGAATGCTAATTTATAGATGGAAATGTATATGCTATATTAATAAAGTTATGTTTTTTACATCTCTCACAGTAAACTTTTTTACGTCCAGTGCCTTCTTACTTGATCAAATGTCATAATTGTGGACACGGTACCGATCTCAGAGGCTGCCCACAGTCACCCTTCAGCATTGAAGGTACATATCCTTGTTCCAAATATGCACCCATCTTGTAATACCTGTTTGATAAAGGGATGCACAACTGTCGTTCAAGTTGTGTGAAACTCAAAACTGGTGATAAAACAAGGACAGTAGTAAAGGTAGTGGTGAAATCTCAGGATAATAGTTGTGCCAGATGTCATTTTCATAGTCAAAGATTTCCCTTGCCATCTCGATGGCACACTCATCCAATTGCTTCTGTAGGTGATGCATCAAACTGTACATCTCCCGAAGAAGTGCAGAAAGTGAGACAACAGATGATACAACACATCGACTTGTGGCTTTCAGAGTGTCAAGCTACAGGTAGGGATATTTCAGAGACATATTTCGGTTGTATCACTATATGATGTCTCATTATCCTCGTAATGGGGGATCTTGTCATCCTCAGTTTCATGCATAATCAATATGATTTTACAGTTGTTCATAATGAAGTACGTGAATCATATCCTTGTTTACATTTGAAATTTGTTGGATAACTTGTGCATTTTTTTTGGGTAAACAAATTCATTCTCTGATGCTCATTTTTTTTTCTATTCTGAACGTGATCTAATTGAAAATATTTTGCAATAGGTTATGTTGTCTAATTTTTTACTGGCTACATGATATAAGTGGGAAAGCAAAAGAGATGATGATCACCATGATGATGATGCAAGTCTTACGTATATGTTATCTTCTACTTAGCTAGATACCCTTTCTTGTTATGTCCAGATCCTGATGATGATGGTGCTCATTTATTTACCACATCAAGAATGATGTTTTCTGCTGCCTGATGAGCTTTGGGAATAATTGTACTTAAAGTTCATATTCTTCAACATCGGCAAATCAAAGTTCAAGTGGTATATAATTTTCACTAGATTCTTCATGGAAACTATTCTGTGTATGTATACACGCTGAAATAGAGTTGGATTTGCTCATTTATTGGCATCTACTGTCATAATGTTGTCATCCTAGTATGGTATGGTTTCTCTTTTTTTACGCCTATCATCTTTTGATTTTTAATTTAATTCTTAAACCTCACATCAGTGTTTAGAAAGTTTAATAGCCTGAATGATGCATGATTCAGAGAACAATTTGCCTTCTGTTTTCCAAATATTCTGTCTAATATTTCTGCAGCTTAACTAGTCTAGTGCAAAGTTAAGTCATTCCCGACATGATTACCCACATTTGAAATTTTGAAAAACTCGTTTTTTTTTCCTTCTGAATGGTACTTATAACATAGTGCATGTTGATATGTTTCTCATGCGAGAGAACTACATTTTCTTTTTTTTGTTTCCTTAAAATTTACTTTGAATCCTTTTAGCAGGTTGGGCTAAAATCATGACAGTGATGCCTAATAAACAACCAAGACAAATTAGATGAAGAAAGAAAAATGAGACCAGTTGCAACTTGTAGTACCAATTAGATGAATGACTGGCGAGGAAGTGGAAGGCCCTGTTTTTTTGAGCAAGGGTTGGTTGTAATGAGTGCTTTAGGCGACCATCAAAATGTTCTTCGCTAGTGGTTTTTTTTTTCTCTATCATGTCGGAAACGAGAAACTTCACAGGGTGACGGATGTGCCACCACCAAACATGCAATAGTCTATTTGCAACTAAAAAGCATCAGATATTGAGGGTGTTTGGGAAGCTACTTATCAGCTATTTTCACAAAATCCACAAGTTTGATACCGGATGGAGCTAGAGATAAATTGGCTTATCATCAAAATAAAAAAAAAAGCTGAGGAACCTAACTTTTTTTTCTGATACCATAGATAAGTTTTTTTTTCAGATAAATTTTAAATAATGGAAATATTAATCACAATTAAATTATTAAAACATTCATACCCATAATATTTTAAATATAATACCAACAAGAATATAATATATATATATATATATATATATATTAATTTTTATAATATACTTTAACCTAAATAAGTTGGAGGGTAATTTAGATATCTATGTATCAGAATTACATATCAAAATTCATATTATCAAATATCATAATAATGTATTCCTACAATAAGCAAGTTGATCCAAATAGATAACTACGTATTTTTAAAAAAAATTAAGCTTTAGTCCTTTTAAAACTTATATCTTACAACTTATAAGTTCATTTTTATAAGCAAGCCAAACAGACTTATTATCCGGTTTGAATATATGAAAATTTATCATTGGTGTTATTCTTTTTAGATAATAAGAAATATATAGAATATATTTTGCTCCACATATATTGAACATATGAGATATGTGACTAAGATTGAGGTATCCGAATTAAATGATTAGAAGATAATTCAACAAGGGGTTAAGGAATATGTGGAGCAGATTTTGTTCCACATATATAAACTGTCATCAGATATATAATGAAGGGTTCAAATCTTTATCTTCATTTAAAATGAATGGCTCCATGTATTGATCTGAGTCCTTCATTATAGATCTAATGATAGTCCATACATGTGGAGCTGAATCTGCTCCACATATTCTTTATTCTCATTCAACAATATTTAAATCATATCTGAATCTCAATCATAAATCTAAAATCGAACGATATTCTATATACATGGAGCAAAATATGCTCCACATATTTCTTTATCTATTTTTCATTTGAGCTTTCGGTATGCGAGGCTTGATTAGTTCCGGGTGAACATATATTTTCTTTTACCTAACTACTCATTTCAACAAAATAAATTCTGATCTTGAGATAAAGTTTTGATAATCAATTGTATCAATTAATTTTTTTAATATTATAAAGGACAAAATTTAGTATAACGAAAATAAATTGAAAAGTTGGGTTACAACCTTACAAAATTAAATCTTTACTTGAATAGTAATAAAAAAATAATCACTCAAAATTATTTTTTGTTTTAATTTTCGTATTTAGAAATTTTCTACTAGACGAAATAAAGAGCTCAAATGTTTAAACTTTCCTCAACTAATCCTTTATTAGTGCAACCACTATTAGAAGATGCATGTATTTAAAGGTGTCATAATGCTGACGGTTGGTTGGGAAGTGGGGGAATGGACAACACATCATCATATGAAAGTGGATTAGATCCACACCAATTCACTTGTGCCAATTCACTTGTGGATCTCTCTCTCTCTCTCTCTCTCTCTTTCTCTCTAATTACAAAAGGCAGCAATAATCATGGCACCATGCTAACAGACAACCGAAAACATTTCCCTCACGTAATCTTTGTGCAAATGGGACTTCCACCATGACAGTAATCTTCCCCCCTTCCCCTGCCTGTGCTCCTGCCTCCTGGTACAAGTGTTCATACTTCCTGGTCCTCAGTGGATTCCCCTCTCAGCCGCTGCTCAACTTTTTCTCAACATTATGCTGTTCGTGGCATGCAACAAAGTTAGGATTCCCGTCCTCGTGGAGTAAGTAGTAGTGGTCACCAGGCAGGTGCACTTCCAAGTTCACCCATTTGATCCCCGGACAGAAGCCTATGCATATAAATTTGTACTGTTAACTGTCACACTGGTAGCATTCATATAGTTCTTCTTGAGTGCACATAGCAATGAATCCATCTGTGACACAAGCATCGAATTTGGAGTTCATCATACCGCAAGCAGCTCAGAGCAGCATGAGATCGGCGCAGAACTTGTTCTGCTGCATAGCCAGGCAAAAATTTGGCCGCGTAAGCTCCCTTGAGCTGAGCTCCACTGCACGTCAAGCCATCGGGGAGTTCAGAAATTTACTGCATTTGCTTGATGGATCGGTACAGCCTCGGAGTCTGAAGAGGATTAGAAGAGGACCCAAATTGCCGAGTTCTTCAGGCGTCGATCCGAGTTTGTTCCTGGAGCGCCGCAAGGATCCTCACGACAGAATTGCAAGTGCTACAACAAATGGTGGTGCAGCACAGTTGTGTTTGGAGCCGTGCACGCAGTCGTCGGCCGGCGGTGCTGCCGGGCAGAAGACGGCCAGCTTGGCCGGCAGTAGCATCCTCTTCAACAGTTGCTTTCCCTCGAGCTCAGCTCGCATGTCTCTGGATTACTCCTCTTTCTTTCCCGGCAAGAGGAAGCATGACGAAGGTGGCCTTAGATGCACAGTCTCTACCGGTGGCTGCCATTGTTCCAAAAGAAGGCAAGATCAAACAGAACTTTATTTCCTTCTGATCAGCTCTGATTTCTCACTTTCCATGTTCATGCAGAAGGAAAGCATAAGCATTAGTTAGCTTAGTTACAGGGATCAGAGAACAACTTTATAATAATTAAGCTAATCAATTAAGATTCCTTAAAATTTATAGTTGTCTAGTTGGTTGTATTATATTGATTTCAACTCATGTAAACTAATTATAGTGACCGCAGGAAGCTTAGAGTAAGAAGAAGTATCAGAGTTCCTGCAGTCAGTAGCAAATTAGCAGACATACCATCAGATGACTATTCATGGAGGAAGTATGGGCAAAAACCGATCAAAGGTTCTCCACATCCGAGGTGATATATACTTCATCTTTCTGAAATAACTGCCTTCTTAATTAGGAAGGTGCACTCCGAGTACATGTAGTCTCCGAGCAGGCATGCCGCGTGCTGCAGAGGAGCTACATGTATTGGATTCTATCTTCCTGATCTTAATTTAGTTTGTAATGTTTAGCACAAGTTAGGTATCATGCATTTTGATCAAGAATCTGTAATGCTTTTGTAAGATATCTGAAATCATTTGCATGCAAGTTCCTTAGAAATCCTAAGAAAGACATGTCTAATTATGGACTACTTTAGCTAACTGCATTGATGAACTAGTGCATGCATGTGATGAGTTTTTTGTGGTGGAATAAATGAGCAGGAGCTATTACAAGTGCAGCAGCATGCGAGGCTGCCCGGCCAGGAAACATGTGGAGAGATGTTTGGATGATGCAAACATGTTGATAATTACGTATGAAGGAGATCATAACCATCCGAAACTCACATTAACTGCATCCAGCTTCATGATCAGTGGCCAATTGAATATATAAGAAAAAGAAGTACTTTTATTATTGTAACAATAACAACACAGAGTGATGGTTGACTGTACTATGTAACATACTGCTTTCAGAGCATAGAGTTCATCATATATGTTTCACAAGCAAATGCTTAATTACTTAGCGCATTATTAGTTTATAATGTTGGAGGATTAAGCTCTTGTTTATTTTTGCACACCTATAATGAGTTGGATCTGAGTGGATCAAACAGATTTATTTCTCTTCCATGTCACCATGCAGTTCATAGGATCTAATGAGATATGTGCAAGTTAAGCTTTCAAATTGTGTACATATATACTACTATTGATCCGATACTACACATACATTTTCCTACATACATACGATTCTATGTTTTCTTGAAAATAAGGAGAAAAGGAAATATAACTGTTGCTTTGCATGAGCATTAAAATGTCTTCTTTTACCTACAACACATGAGAGTCAAGCTTTTTTCTTCCAATTTTTCAGCATTAACATTACTATTTAGGAAAAGAATCTCATGATCAAGTTCAAAATAAACGAAGAAATATTTAAGATGACCCCTAACAAAATATGATGCACCTAACGTTAGTTATATATAAATACATATACATATATATATTAACATTTGGCAAGGTGCAATTATGGTTTGTCTTTGCAATGGTGCAGCAATTGGGCTGCAATGTCCAGCGGCCCCTATGTCTAAAACATTACAATGGAAGGAAGGCCTTCTTCCTTTTAGTAAACCCATCTGTATATGAATGAGAATTATTTTTCAGGATTCTGGTTAACTCATCGCATAAATAAACCATTTGTTGGTAACTTCTGTCATTTAACTCTTGTCTATCTCCAGTATTATTTCCTTTCATGAAAGACATTTATAATATTGTCTCAGATTTCTTTGCCTTCAATTTGGTGCCATTGGTACAAACTGGTATTTGGCAACAAGTCTACATAGAAATAATGTGATTAGTCCTTATCCCATCACATTGGGACCTCTTTGTTAACATTAAATTTCTTCCCTCTAGTTATCAACTGTTTAGTTCAAGTGTCAAAAAGTTTTTTGAATAAGACTTCTTCTTGTATATGTTAAAAGTATTCACTTACTGTCTCATTCATTATAATCAAACCTGCTGTGCATTTCTTGGCAAGTTAATCTGAGTGTTCCATTTCAATTAGAACTGACACAAGGAAACGTTCAAAAGCCAACACCAACTTGTCATGAGCATGAAAGTTGAGTTCTTAGCATCTGCTCCGTTCTTGGCAGATGGAACAAAGAGCAAACAGTGGCCCAAAGTTGATGGATGGAAAGGAAACAAACAGCTGCACATCAAATGGGTTTTATTTCTTCAGTCAATTCCACCATCATTCACCAATCTGCTTCTACAGCTTGGAATTCGGATCAGGATGCAGAGCTCAGCTCGCCTTTTGGATGAACTAAATGGATAGATTCAATGTAAGAAGAGGCTGTGGACTAAAAAAAAGTCTATGGATGTTGGAATCTTTTGGAAAATGTTGAAGCTCCAGCACGAGGAGACTGACAACATGGGAGCTCTGTCCACTGCTAAAGACAAGAAGTTAAACTGAGCTGAGAAAATAGAGCCAAAGATTTGAGGCAACTCTGTTTTTAAAGCAAGTGGATTACTAAGTATAATTTAGTATCACCAATGCAATTAATTAGTCATGGTTGGCAGACATTTGATGGAATTATGCCATTGTTCTTTTTTTTTCGATCACGTCTGAGACTTATCGGTAATCCAGGGTTACTAGCATCCGACTAATCCGGTGTTCGGACGGGAGCGGTAAAGGTTAAATCCTGATCAAATTGGAAATTCCGAAGTTCGAATTCGGGGCTACTAGCTCCCGGTCTCTCAACCTGGAGCACAGACTCGCTGACCATCTGTGCCAACTAATTTAATTATCATGTCATTGTTCTTTGAGCCCTTGTGAGTTCTGAAAAGGAAATAGAGATGAAGGAAGCCTTCTAATTAAGCCTATTGAAATTGTTAGGCCCAACTAATCAAGAAATTGTAGTATTAGATGAAGTTTTCATTAAAGAGGTTATATTTTGTATTTATATTAGAGAAAAATGGGGGTGCATAGCAATTTGCTATGCACCCGATATGGTGCATGATCTGGATTATTAGTTTAAGAAATCAATGGCCCATATCATATTTAATTTATGGTCCAAATTTGTAAATGGATAAGATTTGGGTCATTGATTTCTAAATAAATGGTCCAGATCATGCACCGCATCGGGTGCCTAGTAAATTGCTATGCACCCTCATTAACTTCTTTATATTATTCATTTCTTTCCTCTTTTCTCATTTCATGTGTTACATATTTTTTGGCGGAATTTTAATTCATGTTTTGACAGCATCATGCAATTTTTTTTTATATTTATGTGTTAAACATATTTTCTGTATTATGAAATAGGATTCAATTTGTATATTTACAACTTTAATTAAAGAAAATCAGATTTTGGACTCATAACGAATCAAGAATGGTGTAGGCCAGGGCCGGGGAATGCTATTTGGCAGTCACAATGAACATGATAATAATAAGGTAGATGCAAAGTTGCAAAGAGCTTATTAGAAGCAACCTCATTTATCAGTGAAGAGATTTTTTAAAAAATAAATTGTTACTCGATTTTTTATGTTATTTGTTTTTGTTATCAATCATTTCTCATAGGGTAACAGAAATTAATGTAGTTATGTGTAATATTTATAATCGTCTGTCAAATATTTATTTTTCCGTGTTAAATTATTACCCTATAATTATTTACAAAAAACATAAACGTTGGGTAATGATTATAAAATTTACCTAAACTGTCTGATATTCAATTCTTTGCTAACTAATTTCTGATATAATCTGATTGAAACAAACAGTTATTTTTCAATTGTTATATTGTTATTTTATTTTACTTTTACTTCTCGAAGACACCATATAACAAATTCAATCAAGAATGTGAAGAGTTAAAAGTTTTCTGATTTATCAATGCTATTTTTTTTTTTGAAAAAAACACATTTTATCTCTCTCCTCCAATTCTATCTTACCAAGTAATCTTTTTGCCACTTAACAGACAAAAAAGAAGAGAATATTGTGACAGATTTTTTTAATCATGTTCATAGATCAAAATATGATCAATCTAATATTTGAATGTGAGTAAAATTATAAATTCTATCAACCATTTCAATATCAAAATCGAGTAGTCTAGAGACTTAGGACTTTATTTTGAATGAGGGGTGGAGAGGAGAAGGAAAAAATATGATAAGAAGGAAACAATGAAAAAACGTTATAAAATTTAAACTTGAATAAAAATGAGAAGAAATGATATAAAGAATACCTTTTAAGAAAAAGTGACTTTTTTTACAATAGAAAAAATATTAATTTTAATTATGATGGAAAGGAAAATCATTAAAAATAGTCCTTTTTAATTTTAGTAATGTTATTAATTTCATAGATTAAGTTTAAATAATTTGAAGGGTTTATACTCTTTTTTTATTTAACATTTTTAATATAATAAGAGATGTCTCTGACCCTTCAATTTAAATAGTCTTAAGGAGGCGTTTGATATGAGGTAATCCAGATAGATTACCGCTTATTTAATTTAAAATTCTCAGGGCTCACTATATTACCACGTTTGGCTGCAACAGATTACCGGTAATTTTTACTTCTCTGGTAATCTAAATTACCATCTGACTGGTAATGAAGATAGCACCCATGGAAGGTGTCTTTCCAGATTACTAGCAACAAGACATGCATTTTGACAAAATTATCTCTTCAACCAAACTTTAAAAATATTTACATTTTATTACGAAATAATAGCATTCAACATTATCTTCTAAATTTTTAATTATTTTACGATTGATAATATAAACTC
>LTAE01002005.1:48675-60088 GCA_001647135.1 Pontederia paniculata | reverse complement strand
AAAAAATAAAATATAAGATGCAAATTATTGAGATGTAATTTATGAATAATAAATATTTATATTTTATACTTTATTTGATAAAGAAAAGGTCATGTACTTCTAACAAAAAGATTATATTATGCACTCATAAAAAGCATATGATATTAACAGAAAAAGATATTATAATGTATGATTTAGAAAAATATATAAATAATATAATATAATAATAAATATTGAGTTGTTATGAAGTAAGTAAATAATAATAATTTTTTGATAAAAAAATCTGGTTAGTATTAAAAGGGATAAAATATTAATCTATATGATTAATTTTATTGGGAATTATAATTTTTAAGAAGGATTAGTTAAGTTATTTATTAGTATAATAAAAAAGGGTAAAAATGAGTAAGGAGGAGTGACATTAAGCTTTTAGGAGTGGCAATAAGGCACCCTTAGATATAAGTATCATGAGCTTTTGCTGATGGGAACGTACTAGTAAACATGTATAGAAAAGTGAGATGCATGTGCATAAGTATCAGTTTAGTAAACATGTATAGAAAAGTGAGATGCATGTGCATAAGTATCAGTTATGGCAGGCTTTTATTTATTAGATTATCATAAAAGCACGTGTCATAACATGATACACAAAATATTTG
This sequence comes from Pontederia paniculata, assembly GCA_001647135.1. Taxonomy (NCBI): domain Eukaryota; kingdom Viridiplantae; phylum Streptophyta; class Magnoliopsida; order Commelinales; family Pontederiaceae; genus Pontederia; species Pontederia paniculata. The sequence continues at coordinate 59,456 of LTAE01002005.1, read as the reverse complement.
CTAATTAGCTCGAATTGAAATGTGGAATTAAGTTTTCATGAAGGAATAAATTGTAACTCTTAAAAGGAAAAGAAAAAAAATAGTGATAACTCTCTTTTTAGGGGGTTATTAAAAAAAGGGTTAATTCCTTTTACCTCCTTTGTACTATAGAGTTTTTCCGCATCTAACTATGTATTATAAAAAATGACAATCGCCCCCTGAACTATCTTCATGCTTCCGTATAAGTCCTTCTGTCAACCTCTGGTTCTATTTCTATTAAAGGTGATTATGCAATGATAATTTTGTCCTTTCAACTTGTGAACTTATAACACTTGAATACTTCGGACGTTCCTCGATCAAGTTCCTTCGGACGTCCGCTATCACCTGTGGCCGCCCGACCTTGACATGCGTACCTCTCTTCAACTGATCTCTGGTTGCCCGGTGACTCACTTCAGCCTCCTAGACGCCCACTCTCCAGTTGAATAGTGCGGTCAAGCTCCTTCGGTCGACCTATATTGAAGGAAGGTGCATGAGAAGAGGGATCAGGAGTTGACCGGTCGACCAGAGATGAAGAAAGGACGACCAGAGTAAAAGGCTTAACTGGAGAGGTCGCCCGATGATGAGGAATGAGCAACCGAAGGCAACACCTTTGTTACAAGGAATGAAGATCGAGCTGTCCTAAAAGAAGTGGACGCCCAGAGAAGACAGCCAAAGAAGGAGTCTTAGCTAAGCAGAGGAGAGGTTGCCCGAGGTAGAAGAGCGGACGACCGAAGGTTTGATGATATGGGGAATGGTCGTCCGAAGGACTCAAGGTGGAGATAGTGGACGACTAGAAGACTGTCAAGGCTAAGAGTGGACGTCCAAAGTGCTCAGGGTAGAGACAGTGGACGACCAAAACAGAAGGCAGGTGGATGAGCAATCGATCGCAGGTTGAGTGCGGGCGATCAGTTGACATCAGAAGAAGACAAAGGACGTCCGGAGTCTTAGTGAGAAGACGAGTGAGCGCCAGGAGTTTGTGTGAGCTGATGGAAGCTGAGGATCGGACGACCGCAGGATTGGTGGAAGACCGATGAAGTGTCAGAGATCGTCTGAAGTCTGAGGAAGACAGAAGAGCGGTCGACCAGAAAGTATGACAGGAGAAGGAATAGGTGGTGGCGAACGACCGTTGGAGCTTGACAGGTAGCTTCACTCGATATTGGGTGTCCAGGATGCTGAAGTGAGTCAACGGGCGACCAGAGATGGGTGGTAGCTGGTGAAAGTCAAGATCGGTCGACTGAAGATGAAGCGCGAGCGACCGAAGGAGCTTGACCGCACTCTTCAACTGGAGAGTGGATGTCCAGGAGACTGAAGTGAGTTAGTGAATGACCAAAGATCAATTGAAGAGAGGTACTCATGTCAAGGTCGGGCGACTACAAGTGATGGCGGACGTCCGAAGGAACTTAACTGAGGGATATCCGAAGTATTTCAAGTGTTATAAGTCCACAAGTTGAGAAGGCAAAATTGTCATTGCATAATCACCTTTAACAGAAAAAGCATGAAGATAATTCAGGGAGGCGATTGTCATTTTTTATAATACAATGTTAGATACAAAAAAACTCTATAGTACAATTGAGGTAAAATGAATTAACCCTTAAAAAATCAACTTATAAGTTATAGGACAGAAAAATAGGCAGAAATCAATATTCTACGTTGAGATAACACGAATTTTGCGACTTTTTTTCTTCAGTCACAGTGGCCCGATCTACAGTCAGTTGATATTAAATAAGTCGGCCAGCACCATTAAGGAATAACAAGTTGAAGGATGTTGAGAAAAAAGTTGCGCAATGACAACTCCAAGCCAAAGAAACAAGTAATTTGTGCTTTAGAAACTTCTGAACAGAAAAGGTAATTTGGCTGATGAAATTTTATTCTCAATGAATAAAATAGTGGCATCATTCTTAACTCTTGCACCCGTATGCATATGGTAAATAATCGAGTTTCATGCACTGAGAAAACACCATATCACACAGGGAAAAACTGAAAGATCTACAAATTTAAAGATTCAGATAGTAGTCGTATCAACAATCAAATATTATGAAGAGGATACACTAGAAGTTCGAAAATCTCAGTGGGGATGACCTTGGGCAACCATATTCTGATTTCAATTTGAATGATCTGAAATCCTCATGTCTTCCTTCTTATTGCTGCTTCCTGGGCTCCTTCAAAAAAGCAGCAGCAACAATAACTTCCAAACCAAAGAATGGTGATGATGATGACTGTTGATGACAACCCCAACTATCAACTCATTCATATCACACATACACGGATCAAAAGAGTAGACAAAACTTTGCAATGAGCCAAAGCCGTCACTTATAAAAAGTAGTCGGGAGTCTTGCGGGTAGCATCCGGCTCAATCTGCCGTGGTGCAGGATCAAATTGCAGGAAATTCTGATCCATGTTCTCCCCAATCTCCAATATAGCTGCCATGTTACCACATCGGTAACAGTAGTTTGGTGCACTAAATACTGTGACAACATTTTTCTCCTGCATGCAGGGCACCGAGCACAAAGTAAGGTTCAACACCCCTCGAGGCTCTCTCAAAAAGAGAAAATTAACATCTCAAGGTGAAGACAGAAAATAAATTATATAGTGCGATGTAGTAAGGGGAGAATTTAGTTACCCCTTAAATGCATACTGCTGCCAAAAGGGTCCGTAGTAATCCAGTGTTGTTTGAGGGTGTCAGAAGACTAAAGGATAGTAGAACTACAATACTGACAGGAGTTTACTATTTTCCATTACCTCACTTTTATTCCACCTGGTCTATTGTATTCACTGAAACTCACATGTTTTTTTTAAAGGAGAAATGCTTTTGTTTACTTGCACAACCAGAATAGTCTGATCCATTATCATCCTTTTACATTTCAAGAAAAAAAATAATAATAGCCTGACCCTTTGTACGCCAGTTGATGAGAAGAAAAGATGACGTCACATGGACACTTAATTTATTTCACAACAAATATGCAATCACATAATATGACCAAATCAATATATACCCATACAGAAAACACAGGATCCAAATTCAAAAGGTCAAGATGATTTAAATCCAGAGGCCAAGCTCTTGAAGAAGATGTTAAAACAAAGAGCCTTTTTACAAATGACTTTCAACTAATCTTAATCATTGAATGTTTTCTGCTCTTTCTTGATACAAGTACCAATGTCATCATTGCACAATAAATGTTTTCATCATACTTTGAATATAAAAAATCAGGTGCTGCAATGAGAGCAGATATTGAAGAAATAATTTTACTCACCTGACACCAATTATAGCCTTCCATAACAAGTTGGTGTGCCCTGGAAATAAGGGTGAGACCATTTGTATGGTTAAATTGTTGAGCTATATCTTGTCCAAATGTGTATCCTGCCCCCCTCGGTGATATTCCCCATCCACATCTATCGTCCGGATCAGACCAGAGAAGATCACACATAGGACCTTCATGTGGAACCTAAAGCCCGAATTAAGTGATTAAACTGTGTCAATCAAATTTTTAAGCTAAAATAAGTAAAAGGCAAAAAAATGAGGCAAATAATCAATTGTCAAATACTTCTCCTGGATGTTAACAAGTAGACTAAAACGAGCATGCTCCACACACTTGGATGATAAGGTTATCAACCTAACAAAATCTCAACCTATCTGACCTTTGTTTCCGTCAATAAAAGTTAGCCAGACTCTGATTGCAAGAAAAGATGCAGAAAAGAAATTTTGGGTCAACAAATAGATATCTGTTGTGTGCATCATTTGTTTGAAGGGTTACAGAAACCATATCAATGCAGTCAATTGATACTTGTTTGCACATGATAATCATTCTTCCCAAATGGTGTTTCCTAAATTCAATAGATGACAAGTCATTTCCAATGACATAAATATTTTTTCAATTTGTTGTGGCAGAACCATAAGATCTCACCCACACACTTAAAAGATGAGGATAGGGTATCATTTACTTGATGAGTTGCTACAATAATACTGAGTTTTCAGATAATATTATGAAGAATGTTGTATGGATTCATAAACATGAGCATTCTGTGAGTGCCAAGTGGACATAAATGAGAAAAAGTTTTAATAGACAAAAAAAAATATGGCTACAGTGATACACAAGACTTGTTAGTTGCATTACTTCAAAGTGCCACTGCTAGTATCGAAGTTCAGGAGAATTTGAAAATTTCTTATGTTAAGATATACGAACATACCTCTTGTATACGGTTAAGAGAGCGAATATTATCTAATGTGTCCAATGATGGAGAGAGACCACCGTGCAAACAAAATATCTAAAACAAAGAACACAATGAGCTCGTAAGGAAATTGCAGTAGCTACATTGGTTTGGAGAAAGATTGATTATTAAGAGCATGAAGCCAGACCTGATTCTCGATAAGAGCAGTAAGAGGTAAATAATCAAACAAGTCAGTGAAATACTTCCACACATTTGCATTCCCATACTTTCTCAAGCATTCATCATAAAAGCCATATCTGAAACCAAAAACCTATTATTCACACCTATTCGTATTTTGATTATAATGAAGAGAAAGATACATTGAAGTTTTAGAGATCACAAGAAATAAAAGTCACTTACTGATAACTCTTCTTTATCATGTAATTAGCTGAAATGGTTACATGATTATTTCAAGTGTTCTAAGAAACTTGAAAAAAATTACTTCCACAATGCTTTGTGCATAAAAGAGATACTTTATGACAGGACTGACCAATGTTTATCATATTAAATAGATCAGAGGAATATAAACACTTGGAAAGATGCGTACAACTTTTTCCAGTAAAAACCACATAGATACTCGACGAACAACTTCCTTTCAGTTTTTCCATGTTTATTCAATAGAGAACACAGAAGTTTTAAGTTTGTTTTGCTTTTTTTCTATATGATAATTGAGTCAAGTAAGCATTACAGAACATAATATAATTAAAGTTAAAATCTCACAGAAAAAAAAAGTCAAAGTGAAGTAAACTATGAAAACGAAGTAACAATACAAGAGGGAGTAATTCATGCTTCATGCGCAATAGTGAAAAGTTTAAAAGAATTAGCAGGGAAATAAAATCCTAAAGAAGATAAACTCAAGGAGATGGGCAGGTGTTATCCCACTAATTAATAACATTTAAAACAACACTCAAACCCACTAGGCTCTTTTGTCTTGTATTTGGTTTTCTTGTATTGTGCTAGGCTTTTTTTGTCTTGTATTTGGCTTTCACAAACACTTGTACATGTTTATGATTTAAAACTCTAACACAAAACAGGTTGACTACCCAAGCTTAGTGGTCATCCTTTCTTTTGTATAAAAGAACCCACACTGATGAGTTAGATTTTCTATCCTAAAAGCATTTAAACATATAACATCCTATGTGCACCAGAGAGTCTCAGAAAGGATGCTCTAACAAATTTTCACCAGAAAGAAGATATCGGATATTCTAATCAGTTAAACCTTAATGACAATGGAAACAAATTAGTCAAACAAGTATCGCATGCCTATCTCTGCTCAATTTCGCATTAGTCTTTACCAGAATATTTTTCTTTTAAGGCATTGTCTTTACCAGAATAAATCACACAAAATAACACTTTTCAAAAGTTACCTAACAAGGGTCTCAATTGTCAAATATTGCTCATTGCACAGTTGGGAAAACGTAAGCAACAAAAATCACAGGTTGACCCCAAAAGCAAAGCCCTTACACTTGCGTTATCTGTCGGCTCTCATGGTTACCCCGAAGAATTGTTATCCGGTCTCTGTAACGAACTTTCAAGGCCACCAGGAGGCTGACTGTCTCAACAGAATAATAACCACGATCTGCACAGAGAGTAGGCAATGAATATACGACGACTACTTAGAGGCAAATCTCATAGAAGTCTAACAGTACAATAAAAAAGATTAATTTAAAAACATATGCCATCCATACTTAGCATTTAATTGGAGAGTCAAAACAAAATAAGAAAAGAGACATATTGAAGAATCAATCTTGCTAAACAAACACACGAAACAAAACAAAGAGGGCATCTCAGTGGATACATAATACCACACTAGTAGAGCAAAGAATACACAGGGAATCAGATCTCAAATATGACTGAGCAAATATGCTGACAGGAAGAAACTATGTTTAGGACGCACATAAATCCATTGAATAAATATCTCATCAAAATTCTGAAAGTGTACACTGTATGAATTATTATAATAAAGTCATTGCCATTATCATATTTCATGAACCTTAAAAACTAAAATCTTATTAGTAAGCCTTTTGAAGCATTTAAGGACATCACATTACATGAATGAAAAATCCTTATCTATCAACAAATAAATTTTCCAAAAACTGAAGTCTGAATGATCTATTTTTTTATAGGATTCATAAAAATTGGCGTTCCTCTTTGATATCCAAACATGTATTCTGAAGTAAGTTTTTTTTCTGGCATACAATCGGAAGACAGCTGAGGAACAGTGCCTCCAACTCCTACTAAAAGAATACTCTGTGCTGTACTTAATTTCCATTGATGACAAAAGAAACTGATCAACTGTAAACAAGTACCAGCCAGGAACAATATTAACCAATAGGTGACACAAAAGCAAAAAATTGCCATATTTTTTTAAAGGAAATTTTGCCATATTTGATGGCTTACTGATACTATTATAAACCAAAAATAACTTGAGAAGGACCTTGATGACAATGTTGTGTTCTTCTAAAGGGAATTTTTGAGGACTTATAAGATACGAAATTCAACCAATTCCCAGGCTATTTGCGATAGCCGAGGATAGATATGCCAAGGTGGCAGATTATTGGTCAGGCTCACTGCTCTCAAATGGAATATGGACACCACAATTTCTTTCAAGTCTATCAGATCAGCGGCTTGAAGAATTCATTCTCCTACTGGGCATATTAGAAAATATCATGCGATATCAAAACAGACATGATGCTTGGCTATGGAATGCTGGACATATCTCAGTTCGGAATGTGTATACTCTACTTACAAAGGATAATTGCCTAAATGATATAGAGATGCGCACTGACTGCAACATGATATGGCAGACCAAAACACCAAGACGAATAAAAATTTTTGCTTGGCTTCTAATAAGGTCCAGACTCCCAACGCGTAGCCGTATCTTTAGATGGATGCAAGGAGCAAACAACTCGTGTTTTTTGTGATTCAGCAGAGGAAGATATCAACCATCCGTTTTTTGGATGTTCGGTGGCGAAAGAAGTGTGGAGCAGATCTGATTTATCATGGTTAGATGTTCGCTCGTCCTCAGATTTTTGGAGAAGTTTTCGTTTTGGTGGTCAAAATTTACAAATGCAAGTCTATGTTCCAAGACTACGTCGTGGTTTTCCTTTAGGTTTTCTATGGGCAATCTGGGCCCAACGTAATGGATATATATCCCGGGGAGAGAGATATTATGTGGAAAACATTATCGCATTGGCGAATAGTATGGTGAGCGAGTGGACAAGGGGTTGATTTATTTTATGACATAATTCTGTAATTTTACCTTCAATCAATAATATATACATAGATGGTTACGCAGGGTAACCATCCTTGACTTCTCAAAAAAAAAAAAAAAAACCCAACTGTGATTGTTAAAATTGCTCATCTTCAAGTAAATTTTATTCCCTGTACACTTCCAGAACAGACTTTTGGGCTGCGCTCATATATTTTCTCAAAGTCAATGACATGATTACTCATCATCATTAAATAATTATACACAAATTTCAACAACAGTAATGACTTTCTTCAGAGGTAGAACAATGATTTGATATGTTAGTTTCCATATCATAGTAATTTGTTCTCAAGGGATGGTTGTCCAAGGAACTTCACAAAGCTTTAATTTCAGATGCCCCAGTAGAAGTCAAGTGCTTATATTGATGGTGAACGTGTTTCCTGGTGTTATATTCCATAAGTGCTTGGAAGGATTATGCAAGATTCTGAGACAGATGAGTATTTCTGTCCATATAACTAATCAACTTCAGCTTCATAGTTTTTGCGAATCTTTAGCTTCATATCATAATAAGATTTTCAAATAAGGAGAAAAAAAGGTAGGTAAACACGAATATAATTTAGTTTGAACTTCACTGAGATCGTCATTTAATTCAACCCGACATTAAGAGCGCCTAACTCATGTTCGCTTGCAAATTTTACAAATCCAAAGGAAAAATTATCTTTTTTTATCAACATACGAAATTTTTAACAAAACAAAGATCTTTTTTTTTTTTGCTTCTTGAGATCGTTAAAAAAAAGACCTAAGCAAAACTAACCGACGTAATCTCCCATGAAGAGGTAATTGGTGTCCGGCGCCTCCCCGCCGATCCGGAACAGCTCGATGAGGTCGTGGAACTGCCCGTGGATGTCGCCGCAGACGGTGACGGGGCAGCGGACGGGCTGCACGTTCCACTCCTCCACGAGGATGGTGCGCGCCTGCTCGCAGAGCGCCTTCACCTCAGCCTCGGGGAGGAACTTGCACTCCCTGAGGTGATCGATCTGCCGGTCCAGATCCGCGTACGACGGCATCGTGGGCACAGCGGAGCCCTCGGCGATCCCCGGATCCGCGACGGCGACAGCGGATCGGAGCTTGCCAGATCCGGCAGGGAGATCAGAGGGGCGAGATCGAGGGGGGAATCGCGAGTACGGTTAGGGTTTGCGAGGAGGGGAAGAGGAACAAAGGAAAAATCGCCCTCCTCTGTGTTCATGCGATTTCTCGCAGTCTCCGTTCTCTCGTTTGTTTTCTCGATCTCTTTCCCTTTCTCTTTTTTTTTTTAAACATTTCTTTTTTTTAATTATTATTTGTGTATACAACAATTCCAGGCGGCATAAGTGACGCGACCTTTCTACGCTCAAATCTAACTACGGGTGTAGGAAGCAGGGATGGGGCCCACTTTCTAGAATCGGAGGATCAGTGGTCGTGAGAGCGCGTAGATGGTAGTTGTTTACGCAGGGCGGGGTGCGTTAAGAGGCGTAGGTGGTTTAGGGAGGGGCGGCTGGGAAGCAAATGGGGTGCCACTAATAAAGGAGGAGGAGGAGGCGGAGGAGGAGATGAAAGGCGACCTGACCACGTCCAACGGCGCAAAATTGAGGAGATATCAGACGTGACGCAACGACGTTATCTGCTTGTTTTTCGTTTTTTTTTTGGCCGTGATGGAAAACTTATTATTTATTTATTTACGAGAGAGAGAGAGAGAGAGAGAGAGATGACAATAATTTATAAGTTTTAAATAAAAAAAATGTGAGATTGGTTTTTTAAGGGGGTTGATGAACAAACTTTAAATAATTGGTCCGATCACATTTGATTATGTACCGGTGGATTCATTTTGATTTGAAAAATAGCCACTAACCAATGTGCTTTGAGGCTTTGGACGACAAATTCTTTTTTATTAAATTGAAGGACACTTGAAAATTTCCTATAAATCAGACCCAACATACCACAATTTTAAATAAGTAGAATTGATTAATGAAAAGTCTAACGCAGACCGTATACACTCGAACACATGTCGTGTTGCACGTAACTCGCAAAACAGATTGAATCGAAATAGGAAGGCTCAATATGGATCGTGTCTAAGTGGAACACAGACCATGTTGCTCTCATGATAGAATCCGTACGTGTCAATTCCCGATGCAGGCCATGTTCAGTTAGAACACAAGTCATGTGCTCATCAGATCGTGAGTTCGATCATAAGATATATAATGATATTTTATTAAAGTAGTTTCGAGATACATTAAAATAAAAAGAGATTAAGTTGAGTTGGACTTGGACTATGTATGAAAAAACTTTATAAATAGAGGTTAAGAAAGGAGATACCCTCATTATTAATATTTTAGTAGACTAGTTTCATGATAAATTAAAATAAAGAGAGATTAAATTGAGTTAAACTTGAACTACACATCGAATACCCTATAAGTAAAGGTTAAGAAAGGAGATACCCTCATTCTTCCTCTCAAGTCTTAGCCACTAAAATCTCTCTCTCTCTCTCTCTCTCTCTCTCTCTCTCTCTCTCTCTCTCTTTGAGGATTAGAGGAGGACACATTGTGTGGGAAGAGCGAGAAAGAAAAGTTAATGACAATCAGGTATGTAACTAGGAGGATCAACCTTAGGGCTTGTCATATATATGATAAAACAAAGGATATAGTAGAAATTAATGATTATTATGATTGTGTCTATATCTAATGCAGGTTGTGTTTCGCCAATAGAAGAAAGATAATGTTATTTTATTGAATGAATGATTGATTATTATGTATATATATATATATATATAGATATATATATGTAGAGAGAGAGAGAGAGAGAACTATTGCTATGTATATCTCGACCCCTCTCAATATTTGATTATTTAGGTTCTTTGGCTCCACATTTGAATTCATTATGAATTGTACTCTATATAGGTTAAGAATGTAACACCCGATTTATGTCGAAGGCCCAACACAGGCCATGTTAAGACTGAACACAGACCGTGATGTGTCCACGAGTTGCGAAAACTTGAATTAAATAAACAATAGCATTTTTATTGATTTGTCCTCTGAGTTGGATTTAATTAATAGAGTTTTATCATTTTAAACTTAGTTGAAGTACTAGAAAACCCTTATAAATAACGCCTAAAGTATGATTGAAATCCTCAAAATTCATTATTTTCATCAAAGCCCTAGTCGTCACATAATTTTCTCATCTTCTCCTATGCTTCTCTCTCTTGGTGCAAAGGTAAGAACTTGGTCCCTCTCACTCATCTCTCTCTCTCTCTCTCTCTCTCTCTCTCTTCTCTCTCACTCATGTCTCTCTCTCTCTCTCTCTCTCTCTCTCT